>JAOWBL010004770.1:0-10809 GCA_028564865.1 Zenarchopterus dispar | reverse complement strand
ATGTTGGTAGAATGGAGCAAAGAAAATCTGAAGAGAGAAAATAAATTATGTCCTAAGAGCAAAGCAGCCCACAGACTTCCAAACACAAAAATCCAGTTTCAAGTTGCAAGTTTTATTGTTGCATAAATTCAAAATTTAGCTAAATGTTTCTGCCACAGTTGCATTACCCAACATAAGGTAGAACCTACACACAAGTTCAGTTTTAAGATACAACAAACAGTAAGTAGAATGAAAAAAAAAAACCCCACAAAAAAATAAAAAATAAAATCCACACAGATCCACAGACTCAAACCCACAACCCTCAGAGGTCCTATTAACATAGTCATAAACAAAAAGAAGATGTTTACATAGACACTAATTAAGTACAGATGAAATTACCCTAATTGTTAAAAAAAAAAAAACAGGCAGGCAGCTTGGGATGAAACCTTTCAGGAGACTGTGTTGACAAGAACTGACTCTGCTCAAAACTTATAAATCTGAAAATGGGCAAATGAGAAGATGAACAAACCTGGAGTCAAGAGGAACAAACAGAACTTAACTCACCACAAGTGAGAGGGGACCAGACAAACAAAGACAGAAGATGGTGACAAATGTGGTGTGTGTAGATGTGTGTATGATGGTTGTGTGGTTATGTTGTGATGTTGGATGAAACCAACCTATTTGTACAAGAGCTGAGACGGTCTGAACTGAAGAGACCCATGATCCAATGGTGTTTGCTTCCAACACCATTTCTCTCTTTGCATTTGTTCTTCAGGAAGAATTATAGTCCTTTGTAGTTATTCTGGCTGCAAAGCTGCTCTAGAGGCACTAGATATTAAAATTAGATGTCTAAAAAGAAGCAGAATATGGACACTATCAAAATATACCACATAAACATAGCATTGATATTTTGAGCCATAAAAATACATTTTTTAATCTTACACTGACATCTCATTACATCATTTGAATTTTCTTGGAGTTTTTTCCTTGATTTGATCCCAAATAATCAGGAAGACAACACCACACAAATGGACAGTGAAGATGGTGACTTAACCATCAGAGCCCACGCAGGATGACAAGCCAAACAGAAATGTCAGAATCAGAAAGCCTCTGCTCTCCATGCGATCGCTGCCGGTCGTTAATGAGTCAGTCTGTTCGTTCGGACCAGGCGCCCATTCGGAACGATACAGATTCACCATGCCTCCTACTGTGTCAGTTATGGTTACATCCAATGACAAATCACAATAAATTCTGCTTTGTTGGATCTCATCTGTCTCTTTAATAAATCATAAACATAAACTGTATAAAAACAACTGGATAAAGCCTCTGATGTGACATGTCAGTTTTCTAGAAGCTGTTTTTGAAGGTTGTCTTCAGTTTCCTGCCATTTTTACAGAAGCTTAGTCTACCTGACCTCTGATTAATCCAAAAAGAAGAAAATTAAAGTAAGTTAACATTATCACAATGTCACAATGAACTAAAAGAGCTCATTGTGACCTATGATTCTACCTGTGATGGACAAAAGGTGGGCTTGTTTCAGCTGGTTTCCAGATCTCCATCGTGCCATGCAGCGCATGGAAAAAGAAGCCTCAGACACATTCTGTGGATGACATCACAGGTTTATCCGGTTCCTCTTCTCCAGTCTATGATCTTAATGACCAGCCAATGCTAGTCATTAAGATCATAGACTGGAGATGGTAAGAATTGACCATCATCCTCCTGTGTAGCACAGTGATCACTTTTGTTCCTGGATGAAAGACTGATTCGGATTTGACTTAAAAGTTTTAGCAACAGACCATTTCCTCAACATCAGATGTTGTCCTGCGGGGCTTATCAATCGGCCAATTCCAGCTACAGTTGTCCCATATTTGTGCATGCAAGCAGCAAAAAGAGAATGCCAGGCGTGGCTTAAATGATCTTGGTGTACAAAGTCCATGGATGCTGCCCTGAAAAGATTATGGAAGTATGCATATGTAAACCGAGCCCATGAGTCTCCTGTCAGCTCCAACAGGAGGAAGAAAGAATCAGAAATCTGGTAGTGAGGCAGCAGGGAGGGCAGGCAAGGTTCAGCATGTGAAATTAGCCTTCCTGCTGTAAGTTACAACCCCTCTGCTGAAGAGAATATAAATATTTCTTCATACTTTAGTGCCCCCGGGTTAAAACCTTGTGAGCAGCGAGCACAACAGGGATATACATTATGGCTTTTGTCAGACCATAAAAAACATGGTTCTTGATGTTTTGGATGTGATTATAGCAGCAGCCAGAGGGCAGTGAGAACTGTGGGGTTGTTTCTGCTCTAAAACCACCACAGTTCTGCTGAGATAATGCTTCATGTCAGCATGGTGGAAGACAACTCCAGACTGAGCTCTATACTTAATGTACCCGTAATTAAATCAGACAAAGGTTTGGAAGCACAGTATTTTATTGCCATAGTTGGAACTCTGATGTTTGTGGAAACACTATAAATATTAATTGTGACATAGTCATTTATAATAGTTTGTACCTCCCTTTTAATCTTTCTTTTGTGTGAAACAAAATAATTCCAGCAATCAATTATCTATATCTGCTTTTTCCTATTCCTTCATAGGGATCTTCTTGTATCTATCTAAACTCTCTTTGGGCTTCTCTATCCAAGGCTGTAAAATATTTAATAATAATAATAATAATAATAATAATAATAATAATAATAATAATAATAATAATAATAATAATTGACTCCTACACAGCTCTTTCAAGGTCCCACTGCAGCATCTTAACCAGGTTCAGGTCTGGACTTTGATCAGGTCATTCCAAAACTTTTTTTTTTTTTTTTAGCTGTATCTAAAACATGCAGGGCAACCAGGATTGGGAAATACTGCTCTACACTGCCCTGCTTATTTTAGATCAGTGTTTCCCAGCTCTGATCCTTGGGGCACACTGCCCTGCAGGTTTTAGATGTTTCCCTGCCTCATGATACCCTGGTACAAGTCTCTGTGTCATTAAACAGACTTGTTCAGACTTGAGGACAAGCTGATGATGACCATTAATTATAATCAGGTGTGTTGGAGCAGGAAAATATCTAAAATCTGCAGGACAGTGTGCCCTGAGGACTATATCCGAAACACTGTTTTGGATATCTCTTTGCAGCAACAGACCTGATTCCCCTGAGCTGACGTCTTAGCTCACTTGTTTTACCAGTTTACTGATTTTTGGATTAACTGGGGTTGCACAAAGTCATGATGGATGACAAAAGGCTTCAAAAACATGTTCAGGAAGCTGCGATGACATCACAGGGCATTTGTCCAGTTCCTTTGATACTATCTCTGGTTGTCATGGACTTTAACTTTTACCATGCTCAATGAAGCTTTGAGATGGAGGGTTTTGACCTTGGGCTAAATTTGCTGGGACATCCAATCCTGGGAAGATTTACAACTGTCTTGAATGTTTCATACTTTTGAATGATCTTTCTCACTATGTTGAATTTCAAGTTGTCTAGAAATGATTTTATTTAGACAAGGGGTCTCAAAATCAGGTTCTCAAGGGCTGTAGTCCTGCAGGTTTTAGATGGTTCCCTGCTTCAGCACACCGTGATACAAACAACTGTGTCAATAACAGACTTGTCCAGACCTTGATGACAAGCTGATGACAATCTTTAATTTGAATCAGGTGTGTTGCTTTGAGGATACATCCAAAATGTGCAGGACTGTGGACCTCAAGGACTGGAGTTTAGACCCTTTCCCAACTGATGATAAGCAACAGTTCCTTCTCTAAGACAGTGTTTCTCAATTCCAGTCCTCATGGGCCACTGTCCTGGATTTTTTAGGTGTTGCCGTCCTTCACACCATGACACAAATGACTATGTCGCTGACAGACTTGTTCAGACCTGGATGACAACCTGTTAACAACCATTAATGAGAATCAGGTGTGCTGAAGCAGGGCAACATCTAAAACCTGCAGGACACCGGCCTTCGAGGACCGACTTTGGACACCCCTGATCTACTTTTGGATAGGTCTGTACTCTTACTGATAATGAGATTGTAAAAGACTTGACTAGTCTTAGACCTTGTAGAAGCAGTGAAACAGTACTACTTAATATTACCTGTGTGACTTTCTAAAAACTTGTTTTTTTTTTCATTTTACCTTCTTCATGTTGAATAAGTAACGGCAAGAAACTATACAAACATAGTTTAAGTTCCTGCAATTTGGGCGTTTTCCAGACACAATAGTAATTATAGACGTGAGAAGTCTGATGATCACTCTTCGCATTAGCAGAATGGATGGCGTTTTGAGCTTGATGAACCCGAGTCATGATTGCTGTTGAAGAAAATGGTGACAACAGGAAGATAATATGAGTTGTCTTGGAGAGAGCAACAGAGCAGAAAGGTCATGTGCTAATCAGAAAGTCATTAACTCAGACAGGCCTGGTTCTCTGTTGACAGGAAACAACATGGGAGTATGTTTGGACATGTACCTCCTGCATTATGGATGTACACTCTTTTGTGCACAGCGTCCAAATGCAGGAAAGAGTTTTTACATGAAGTTCTTCTAGCAGCCTGATTCTCCAGCCCACATGACCCGAAGAAAGACATAGCGCACGACAACTACGGAGGTCCAGGTCCACAAATGTTGGAGAGACTGTTACAGCAGCATATGGAAAATGAACAAAATATTTAATCTGAATTTATGCAGACATAACTTTCTGAGCTCCTGCCAAACTCTGTGCTGCCCTGCTAAAACAGCTCTGAACACTTGGACATTCTGGAGCAGAAGTAGGAAACCCTGGTCCTACAAACTAACTGCACTGCATGTTTTAGATCAATGTTTCTGAATACTGGTCCTCCTAGGCCATTTCCCTGCTTCAGCACACCTGATTCTCATTAATGGTCATTAACAGGTTGTCATCCATGTCTGAATAAGTCTATTATAACACAGCCCCCTGTGTCATGGTTTGAAGAAGCAGGGCAACAACTAAAACATCCAGGACAGTGGCTCATGAGGACTGGAAATGAGAAACACTGTTCTAGTTAATGGCTGCCATTAGGTTGTCATCAAGTTCTGGACAATGCTGTCAATGACACAGCCACTTGTGTCATGGTGTGAAGGAGCACAGAAACATCTAAAACAGGGGTGTCCAAAGTCGGTCCTGAAGGGCCAGTGTTTCCCTGCTTCTTCACACCATGACATAAATGACTGTGACATTAACAGAGTTGTTCAGCCCTTGATGACACCCTGTTAATGACCATTAATTAGAATCAGGTCTGTTGGAGCAGGGAGACATCTAAAACATGCAGGACAGTAGCTCTCAAGGACCAGGACTGAGCACCCCTGATCTAAAACATGCAGGACAGTAGCCCACAAGGACTGGTATTGAGAGACACTGGCATATGGGGATTTGGACCAGTTGGATACTTCCAGAGAGGTTTTTTTTTTTAAACTCACCTTGTGTTCAAAACCTTGACAACCAATTCTTGAAACTGCATCTATCAAGATGCAGGTTGAACCACCCCTGAAGCATAAATACCAACCAATCCGCCCAGAGTGACCCTGACTTATTGGACATCAACAAAAAGCCACACATGAGGTCAGAGCAGTCTGACGAACAGCTTTCCTCCAGATTAACCATTATTACGTACTTATGGTGTCAGCGAGAACCCCAAACATCAGCCTTCTGGGCTGATGACAAATTTTTCGCACAACAACCTCTCCTCCGCCTTCGTCTTCTTCCGCTGGCCCAAATGAGGGAACCATTAGAGAGGAAACAAAGCAGAACCACAGGGGAAACACACAAACAGACATTGAGCTGCACACAAACACCTCTTGATATAAGGCCATAAAGAAAGACATAGATTTTAACAGCTAATTTCATTCAAATAAAACATCTTATTCCTGTGGTTTCTATAAGGATGTGTTAGAGCAGGGGTGTCCAAAGTCGGTCCTTGAGGGGCAGTGTCCTGCAGGTTTTAGATGTCTCCCTGCCTCATCACACCCTGATACAAACAGCTGTGTCACTGACAGACTTTTACAGACCTGGATGACAACCTGTTAACAACCATTAGTTAGAAGCAGGTGTGTTGGTGGAAGGATACATCTAAAACCTGCAGTATACCGCACCCCCGAGGACTGACTTTAGACACCCCTGTGTTAGAGGGATTTTTTTCAGCAATATGTGATCTGATACTGTGGGATATTGTACTGTGGATTTGATTGATCACCTTCTTTTCAATAAAATGAACTGTGTTGTGTCGAGAAGAACAAACTGTTTAAATCAGGGGTGTCCAAAGTTGGTCCTTGAGGGCCAGAGTCCTGCAGTTTTTAGATGTTTCCCTGTTCCAACACACCTGATTCTAATTAATGGTCATTAACAGGTTGTCATTAAGGTCTGCATAAGTCTATCAATGACACAGCCACTTGTATAATGGCATGAAGAAGCACAGCAACATCTAAAACATGCAAGACTCTGGCCCTTGAGGACCGATTTCGGACACACCTGGTTTAAATTCTCAATGATGACATCCCTCAGACATGGTGGCTTTAAGCAGCTTAAGGAGGTTCTGGACCTGGAACACCATCTGTCTTAGCAGAAAACTAGAAAATAAGAGTGAATAAATGTTTGGTTTTATACAATTTTACCTGATGAGCTTCATCTAAATTCCAGCGTACATTTGACCAAATGTGTTTGTAATACCAGACTGGCAATATGTTTATTTCTGCTGTAAAGTTGGACATTTTAACATGGCTCACTCTTGAACCCCTAGTGGTCATTCAGGAAACTGTTTTTTTTTTCTCCTCCTGGATACAAGCTATGATTTATTGTATTGAAAATTTTAATTTGGGTGAAATTTCAGCCACTTAAATGTCTCTCACTCATGTGATCAACAGAGCCTGAAATTAGTCAGTAAGTTAAAAAAAATCTTTCTCCCTTTCTCAAACCCTTCAGTGCCCACCAGGTGTCTCTGGTGTTTCTTACTTGGCCCCAGCAACCCACTCATCACCTTCTCTCTGGTCATCATTTACACACCTGCATTTACTTTCCTGATTATCTTCAGCAGGACTTGAACCTTGGTAGATAATACCTCCAGTTTTCCTCTCTGATGCTGCCTTGTGGGGATTCAAATGGTTCTGAGGTAAAATTTTCAGATTTGAGTTTCACCAGAGCTGTTTGTTTTTCTCCCAACCATCCCGCCTGGGTATTTGTGTGCATTTGTCCTGAGAGAAGCTATGACCTAATCAGGCAGTAATTATGTTACCTCCAAAGCTCGTTTGGGTCTACAGAACTTATTTTGATTAAGAATTGTGTGTATTGCTGCCACAGTTTCCAGTGGGATCTATCAGAGATTAAAACATATTCACGTCTGCACTCTAACTAAATACATTATTAATGTGGCCTCTTTTTTGGACATCTGCATCTCTCTCCTCCTCTCATTCAACACACAGAGCCTGGCCTGTGGGGACTCCGGCCCACCCGGCGCTCCGCCATGGACAGGACCCACCTGTTTCCACTCAGCCACAGCACTTTTGATGTCTGTATGTGAAGGTCTGTTTCTCCTGTGCCTGGGGCTGCTCTGCCCTAATTTCCCACTGTATACACAGATTATCGGTGCCTGGGTAATGCAAAGAGAGGTATCATCTAAACGTATGTGGACGCCCCTAATGGGGCCTGCAGATTGGTCTGGTAACAGGACTGCTGGGTCTGGGATGGCTGTGGTTAAGATCTGCACTGTAGTTATTCGTCAAAGGGATTAGAAGGGGTCTGCAAGGATTCTTCCACCACTCAGGATTATTGGTCTGGGACTCATACATGCTTATGATATATTTCTACCGTATATCATCCCTTTCTGCTGGATTTGGAAAGAGCAGCCACTACTTAAACACAAGCTAAACATTAAACATTTCCAAGTCTCTGCAGTCACTGAAGATTTCCTTGAATAAATATTTGAGATGGAGTGCTGCTCGACTTGGAACTGCAACATCAAATAAAAGAATAAAGCAGGGATTCTTAAATTTCCAAACAGAATGAACCCAAGATATTTAATGTTTTTATTTGTCAATTTAATTTCTTAATTTAAAAAATGTATATTTTTGCATTTCAGCCATACAACAATTAAAATAAAAAGCACTGGCTTTTCCAGCCACTCACTTCATAAAAATTATCTCTGGTGAAATGGATCTGGTCTTCACTGGTACAGAAAACAGCAAACCAATCACAACAGAACATGGGCAGGATTTTTGTGATGATTACACAAGTGTATATATAATAGTGGATGCTCCTGTGCATATATACACCAGAGGTGCCTAAAGTCTGTTCTCGAGGGCCGGAGACCTGCAGGCTTTAGATATTTTGCTGCTTCAGCACACCTGATTCTAGTTAATGGTTGTTAACAGGTTGTCATCAAGGTCTGAACAACTCTGTTAAAGACACAGCCACTTGTATCAGGGTGTGATGAAGCAGGGAAACATCTAAAACCTGCAGGACACTGGCCCTTGAGGACTGACTTTGGACACCCCTGGTCTAATGAGATGTCCTCTGAAGAATATGGGGTTATTACACTGCACAGATCAACCAAAAGAAAAAGCTACAATTATGCAACCAATTCAAATTGAAATTGTAATCATTCATGTGTCTAATGGTGTATTAAGGAAGTGATCTGTGCACAAAAATTGTTTTCCCAAATCACACACTTTGATCCAACTCAATTGGTCTGAACCAAGGACCTCTAAATGTCATTTGAAATGAAAGACTAACGTTCATCGTGGGATGCAGTTAATGATTTCAAAGTATGACAGCATCTGTTATGAACCCCTGTGAGTCAGGCTGATGGGTACGGCCAGAAAATCCACAATTGCTGAAAACAAGCTGCTTTCCACAGATGCTGCAGACAGAAGACAGTTGCTGGGCATCATCAAACCTGTCAGGAAGAAAGCTGAGTTTCCACTCCACACCTGATGGAGCACACAAAGGCTTTCAGGCAGGGAAGGAAGAGAGAACCACCTGGAGGGACAATGGAGCCAGAACTCCTCAAAACAGTGACTTCACTGTGAAATCAGCCCACTTTCATGCAGTGCTTTGTTAATGAGAATCCGTTAGGTGCTCCTGAAAGCTCATTGACAGCAGATGCCTGCCTGCCTGACTGCTCTAAACTAATCTTTTTATTTTTTAGGGATGTTGCACGAGCAAATAACAGGTTCCCAGGATGAATATTGGCCATTCACGTTCCAGAGATGACAGATGGGAATCAGTTATGACATGCTGCAGCAGCTACAGTTGTGCAAAAGTTAGTACCGCCTCTATTAATCTGAAAACACAATTAAAAAAAAAAAATCATCTGTTCACAGTAGATTTTTAGTATTGAGAAAATACAGCCTCAAATGAACCACAAAATATCACTTTTTTCACCATGCCATTATTTTATTTGACAAAATTGAAGACGGAAAGGCTGAACTGGTACGAGGTGGACAGTTTGTAGTCAGACTCTTCCAGTTGTTGTCCCCTGTTACATAAGGCCCAGTGTGGTGCACTGTCAAGAAACCATCAGCATCAAGAAATGTCCAGCATTAAGTCAGGAAACCCAGGAATCTCAGGAGTCCCGGGAGGCATGATACTGGCATGTTCAAGAGTTACTTCCCCTCTTTTAGTCTTGTGCTCTGTGTAAAATAATAACAATACTAGATCTATGTTTTTCCGTTTTTGAGTTATTGCTTATTTAAACAAATATGAAGCCAAAAACAAAAGCAATGTGGACAGTGCTAACGACACAAGTGACTGTGTAATTAACAGACTTGTTCAGACCTGGATGACAACCTGTTAATGATCATTAATTAGAATCAGGTGTGTTGTGCAAGGAAACATCTATAACCTGCAGGATACTGGCCCTCGAGGACCGACTTTGGGCACCCCTGATATAAAACATTCAGGACAGTGGTCCATGAGGACTGGAAATGGGAAACACTGGACTGGATGAAGATGAAGGGAGAGCTAAGACTAGCTACCGCTCCCAGATGTAATCATTGTTTGTATTGTGCTGCAAAAACACAAGGAAAATGGGCTGGGAGTAAGCTGGCTGGAAAATACCCACATCAGTTCAGTAGACTTAAGTTACCGTAAATTCCGGACTATAAGCCGCTACTTTTTCCCCAAGCTTTGGACCCCGCATCTTATAAAACGATGTGGCTTATCTATAGATTTGTTTTTGCTAACAGCCATGAGTGGGCGCAGGAGGTGCAAAAACGAGACAGACGCTACAGGTCCATGTAAAGAAGAAGACGCTCATTTTGGCAGGTGGGTGCGGCTTATAGTCCGGTGCGCTCTATAGTCCAGAAAGTACGGTAGTTATTTTAGCTTGATTAGCTTGGCTTATGGTAACCTGTGATGCTAACTTTAATTTTATCCTGACCAAATCTATCCAAACATCCTCATTTCAAGTGTCCCCACTGAAACAATATGAAAAATGAGTGCTGGCGGAGTGAGGACTAGACAAGCTGCACTGATTGCTGGGAGGACCAGAAGCCTAGCAGCACAGGACACCAAGTAGCAGATAGCAGAAGTTCTGAAGTCAAGTAGCTAAAGTGGTGACAGCTAGCTATTGAGCAAAGCCAACTGTCAATCAAAAAACACCTTATGCAAAATTGTAGGTTTTATGTAATTTTACCTAAAGAGCTTAAAAACCTGGATTCTGGTTTGGATTCAGACCCTTGTGGCCAGGAGAAGAACCACGGGTCTGGATTTAGACTCGGAATTTCAGTTGTCTTCACCTGCAGGGTTTGGTCAGATTAGAGATTTAAACATGCTGTTGTGCAACCGCTTCTTAAAAAGAGCAGCCTAGATCCTAATGTTCTATCAAACTTTAGGCCGAT
>JAOWBL010004768.1:0-10812 GCA_028564865.1 Zenarchopterus dispar | reverse complement strand
ACACACACACACACACACACACACACACACACACACACACACACACACACACACACACACACACACAGAAACAAAACAAAAATCATTTGCATATGCGACAAATAATAACAATGGAAATTAGAAATAAAAACATTCCTCTAAAAATAGGCTCACTACCCTATGCAGTTGATGTTAAAAAGGCTTTAACCATTCGAACATTATGCTGAGTCTAAAGGTCTGCGGTCCTGATAAATTCACAGCCCACAAATTTTGTGACAAAAATAAAGCAGAGCTTATCATAAAATTCAGCCCACATTCCAAATGAATGTAGTCAGACTTACTGGCAGGATTTAAGTGATTTTCTTTCAGAGAATTGAACTCACAACTTGGTGCAACAGTTTCTTCAACATTCACATAGACAACCAAGGGTATACAAAAAAAGTGTTGACGAATGACAAACAAGGAAGAAATGTTGTCAAAGGTGGTGTCAGCAAAGGCCATAAAGACTGAATACTTGAATGTGAATATGTACGTCTGTTTATTTGTATGTGTGACTGAACAATACACATTCAGTTGTCCACACTTTGCTCATCAAGTAAAGTCATTACCATCCCATAAATCATAAATAACCAGTGACAGGGACTGCTGAGCTCACACACAGAGTCCCAGCTGAATGTGGTTACTTGGCCAATGCCTGCAATCAAAGACACAAATCAATGCACAGAAATATGCACATCCACACACACACACACACAATAGTCATGTGTGCAGTGCATTCACACAAGCATAGTCCTTTTGAGGTGCTGTGCTTTGTGTCTTAAAAGCTTGAAAGAAACAGCAGATTGCTTGCCTCGGGTATGAGGCAGGTACTACACATCACACAAAGTCAGTTGCACACATGCAGTAACAGAGAAATGTAGGCCCTCTCTCTCTCCTTCAGAAGTATAGGTGCTTTGTTATAAATCCTTTGAAACACTTCACAGGCCCCCTGGCTTCTGGTGTGTGCATGTGTGCACGTGTGCATGTGTGTGTGTGTGTGTGTGTGTGTGTGTGTGTGTGTGTGGGGGGGGGGGGGGGGGGGGGGGGGGGGGGTCTTCTGCTGTACTTACAGAGGGGAGGAATGGGTTGCGTGGTGTCCAGGGGGCCTCACCACTGCAAAGCCATTCTGTGCCAGGACAGGAAAAAAAAAAAAAAAGTACTCATCACTTTGCTGCTTTTACAACACTGCAAGTGCTCAAATAATCACAGCTTTAAAAGATTCACACCTTCCTGTCGCTGATAAATATTATAGATCATAACTGTTTCCAAAGTATAAACTATATTATAGCGCTTACTCCACAACCAGTTACACTGTAGCTTTGAAGTTTTTGACAGAAAATATAAGGTAGAAGGACACACCTTCAGTTCTCCTTGTGCCACCTTGAGTGCCAGGTCCGTGACACATCCGGCAGCAATTCGAGAAGCAATTGCTGTGTGATGTTCATTCCAAATGGTATCGATGTCTACCTGTCAGTAAAACAGCAGGAGACTTGTTACCAATAGATATTAATCAAAGAATGTCTAATATTTAAGTTGATAGGAAATCAATTACTTTTTAATGACATTTTTAAAAAACAGAATGACATTTTAGATCTATGTAATCCATTAAGGATTACATAGCTATTGGATTTTACTTCAGCAACTTAAAAAGGATGGCTGAAAATGTTTTTATAGATCGGTAGTCATGTGGAATGTTGAGACAAAAAAGAGAACAGGTAACAGCAAAGCTTAAAGTCTCTATTTAGTCATTTCTGAAAGTTTTTTCTTGTACACTGACTTTTACTTAGTTACATCTTATCTCACTATAACTAAGCATTTTTTCTGTTTTATTCATACCTGATGGTGTGCTGCTGTTCTGGGGAACAATGAAATCAAAGGAATTTCTTTTATCACAAGTTTTGCCATCTTGTTCCAATCATCAGAGCAGCCCAAGGCCGGAAATACAGGCAGATCAGTCCTCTTATCAACTACCACCCAGCCCCCTTCACATTCTCCTCCTCTCCCCTCTTCTCCTCTCTTTCTGTTTTATCCCATTTTCTATTTCTTACGCACCCTTGTTCTGCCATACCCATAAATATTTACCAAAGAAAAAAATCCGCTGCAGTAATTTTGGTTTTATCGTTCTTGTTTCCTTTTTCCTTTTTTCCACATCTAAACTTTGTACAGACCTGAGGTTTCAAAGACATCTAAGCCAAAAAAAACAGCTTCAGCAATTTGTAGCATCATTAGCCAAATTGTGTAATGAAGCATAATCAGCCATATAATGTTTTTCTGTTTAGTAATGCAATTAGATAAGTGGATAGATGCCCACATGACTTGTGTTTTAAAAGGGGGTTTTGATGTGTGTGTATCCTTGTCCACGCTGGTATATGTGTACATATGAAGCACTCACCCCTACACCTCCACATGGTAATCTCACAAAAGTAGGTTGAGACCCTGTAGAAGACAGTTTATGGTATTCGACGGTCATAAATATGCTACCTCAGTTTTTTTTTTTAAAGAATAATCACATTTTTCAGATTTAATGTTGATCATACCGGCAAATTTACGATTGTCCAGCTTAAGGCGGCTGAGTGTGTTGTTGCCAAACAAAAGCACATGTTGTTCTGAATGGACTGATTGCAGCTCTTCAAGGGTGGCCTTTCTGCTGCGAATACCCTTCATACACATATATACAGCATATTAGAGCTCTCCCAAGAAAATATATACTTCATAGAATGCTTGTGTTATAGTGTGCTCTGTGCCTCGTACCTCACATCGGTTCCTTAACCCTCTCTCAAGCAGTCTGGACCAAATGCTCTGGACCCTCCCTGCATGCTCAGGGTGGAGACTGTTGTCTCCACATGTACACTGGTGCTTCTGCATCTGAGCATCATATACCAAACCTGGATACAGACAAAAACATGTGAAAACACATATAAAGGTCCTGTCACACCTTAACAATTTACCCAGCATATCCTGACATATGAAAAAATGTGGCGAATATGCTGTCATTTGTCAAATGAATTAAGTGTAGGTTTCGCATGAGTTAAGACCATGATGAAGAACATGGGCATACATTTTAGCGTGGTGAGGTCACCAAGAAAATTTTGTGCATGCACAAAATCTCTTGATGTCAACATATGACTCATACGTTCGTATGTGGGCCATAAATTATGCAATCATCATGTTATTTGCAAGTTACTCATAAGTCGAAATATGTCAAGATAATATCTACCATCCCTGTGACCCTGTACAGGAACCAATGGGCATAGAAAATGGATGGATGGAATATCTAGCATACCCAGAGCTTATTTCTAGCCTATGAGTAACATGGTTTGAACCTACGTGTAACCTATATCGAACATATCTCCAATGTATGTTGACATGTAGATGTATCTGACATGTTCCGGATGACTGCAGAGCGTATTGAACATATTTCCAACTAGAAGTTTCTGTAAAAAGGTATATTAGCAGTGTTTAGGGGAATTGTTACATAAAACTACAGTTCACAGGAGGAATCCATCAGTACTCACTTAAAAAGTATGATGAGCAGATGTACGTCCAAGAGATGGAGGATGTGGCAAAGCTGAGACGAAAATATATACTAGCTGTCCTCTAATCAGCATAATCTTGTTATAAGATTCTTATCGTCCCTTTAACAGGCCGTGCTTGTTTGTGTGTGTGAGCATGCACGCACATGAAAGGCACGGGGATGAGTGAGTGATGCGTGTGAATGGCGCGAATGTGTAGAAAAGTTAACCGAGAAGGTTTGAACAGTGTAGCTAGACTCAGCTGGATGCACAGTATTTGCACAGAAAATAAAAGCGCTGTAGCTCCTCAAGCTAGACAAGTATCTGGGTCATCTTAACCAGTTGCTGTTTTTGATGTATGAGCAGGTTTTTTAACCATTTATGTTGCTCGTCCCTGGAGCAACGTGCGGCTCCCCTGTGCTGCAGTCTGGGAGTTTGGCATGCATGACCAGCTTAACTCCTCTAGCTGAGAGAAGGCGGAGACCATGGATGCAGCTACTAATGCTACTGATGATGCAGATAGTCATTGGAACCTGCATCATCTCCATCAAAGGGTGAAAGCGAGGATGAGGGTGTTGGTGATGATGGATACTCCTTACATCCATATTCACATCCACGCCCACACCCACGCCCACGGCCAGCCGACTTCTTGGCAGCATTCTTTAATGTTTTTGGCATGACAGTGATGTTGATGGTTATACCGAGACTTCTACAATGTGTAGTGCGCCTTCGAGCTGCAGCATTTTTATAGGCCATGACAGGTGATCGCCAGCGATACACTCCTGCCCTCTATGGATAATTTAGACTATAGTTGGACGTAAGTTCTGAATGCCAGTAACATGTAAGGCATATTTTGGTATAAGCCATGCTATGAAATGTTCTATATAAGTTACTATTACGTTGTATACATGTTATGTATATGTCCGACTCATTATAAATACACTAAATATACACCCAAAATTTATACCAGTGTTTTATACCCTTCTTCCCTTTTAATTTTTGTTGTAATGTTATCATACATAAATTGTCACTGAAATACATTCCTTGGTAACTACATATCCCTGATCATAAATGTTTGACTCACCTGTCGTAAAGCGTAGCTTTTTGTCTGTAGCAGGGCTGGACAGTGACATAGATGGTACAGCGGTGGGTGGGTGGAAACTAGGAGGCAGGGAAGTGGGTGCTGGCAAGGACCGGGTCCGGATCACAGGCTGGTGAGACTGGTGAGGCCAAATTAGAGTTGATACACCCGATGCATCTAGCTGCAGACCTGCTTTAGAGATCATCTGCCTCTGTGTTTTCCAGAACAGTGTGTGAAGAGGAAAACAGGTTGTGATAAAAATGGAAGCATTTAACAGCAGCTGCAGATGGTAAAGTCTGCTTGAAGTAAACCTGCACACACTACATGTGGTAGTCCAATGCCTTTCATCAGTATAATGGAATTATACAATATCTGGACAATTTCATTCAGCTTGACTAGAACAAGCAACTCATGAAGAAAAATCTGCATTGCCAAGTATGTGTAATATGCCGTAACAATATTACTCCAAAAGCAGTGCAACAAGCATCATTTTCTTCTTGTTTAAATAGACCAACAGTGCCTCCTGATGGCAAAGCATCCTTGGCATATTTTTCCCTTTTTTAAATCAGTGTATGTATGTATGTATGTATGTGTAAACATGTAGTCATAAATTGCTATGAATACCTTACTGAGATACAGCGATGCCTCAATCAAACTCTCCCGGGAAGAGGTAGTGGACTCTGTGTCATAAACGGAGTCTGTGCTTGCAGTGCTTTGTCTCCTGCGGTGGCCCTCCTCACATAGTGAGCCTGGTTCTGAACCACACACAGACCCCGTCCCCGAACCTGATCCTGATCCAATTTCCTCAATGTCCATGTCCTCTGATGGGATCTGTGGCAGACGTGACTTGTCAAAGGATTTGCTCAACTATTTTAAGTAAAAGTTTTACATTGTTTAAGCTTTGAGGTGTTAAATCCTGTCTTTGTGAACAAACTGGTAACAACTTATTTCTATGTTTAAATGTTTTAAAGGGTTATCCAAACAATTTTACAGAAAACATTCAAAGAATCTAATTTAATCTAATTTAGATAA
Source organism: Zenarchopterus dispar (assembly GCA_028564865.1). NCBI lineage: Eukaryota > Metazoa > Chordata > Actinopteri > Beloniformes > Zenarchopteridae > Zenarchopterus > Zenarchopterus dispar. The sequence continues at coordinate 5,169 of JAOWBL010004768.1, read as the reverse complement.
CTAACTGGTCTGTAAATTACAAAATTAATTTCTTATCTACTGTATTTGTGACATGTGCCCATCTATGTCCTCTCTCACCTTGCTCAGGTTTGGATTCATCTTAAACCTTTCAAATCCACTCTTCTGGTGCTCCTGGGAGAAATGGTGCAGGGCGTGTGGGTGATGGTGTTCATGCAGGGATAGGACTGAGTGGCTGTAGGGAAGTGGTTCTGAATGGGTTCGCTCCACAGGTCTGTGAGAGGGCAAGATAACTAAGCCTTCTCTTCCAGAGGGGGGAGACAGGTGAGGATGCTGCTGCTGAGACATGGAGCTTAGACCATGAACTGCAAAGAGGAGAGAGAGTAACAGTTTACAAATATGAGTAAAGATGAGGGGAAACCGAAGGAAAGGATTTGAAAAGGTTGAGGCACAGAGGAAGCCTAGGAAAAAAGTTATGAGCCTTTGACAGAAAGAAAGAAAAGGGGGAAGGAAGAAATTGGGAATAGTGATATGGTGTACAAAAATCAAATGTATTACACAGGACAACATATGAAAAAGAGAACAGTTCACAAATTTGTAAATAATAGTTTTGATTGATGTTTCTCTTTATTGTTAGTCTGCATTACTGTTTTCAGCTCAATAGAGAGCGCTATTGCACCATTTATAATATTCTGACAAACAGTTGTACACTTGAAATAGGATGGCAAACCTTGTACAGTAAAATTTGAAATGAAAACACATTTTTTTCACATTAAGGGAGAGGAAACAGTGGCATGGTATTAGCAAGAGTTAATGGGGCTCTTTCTGTGGGGAGTTTATATGTTCTCTCCCCTGCATGTGGGGGATGCAGGTACTCAGGCTTTATCTGGCAGTTCACAGTCATGACTGTTCAATTCTACACACCTGCAGTCTATTTCTAAATGGACTGTAAGTGTGTGTGTGTGTGTGTTGGGGGGGCATGCATAGGTGTGTGTCTCTGGGTGGCCCTTTAATGGACTGGTGACCTGTCCAGGGTGTACCATTCGATCTTATGCTTAGACCAGCTAAAATGGAAAATTGAATGGATAAGCACATTTTTGCTGCAGAAATTGGGTTCAGAAAAAAATAGCAAATATATTACTACATAATTCAGAAAGCCATACAGTTAAGGTAATCATTAACAGCTGTAAACGGTAAATATACAAGGTTTTTGTCTGGTAAGAAAACAATATTTGAAATTCTTGAAGTTAGTGAAAATCCTTGCACTTATAGTTTGCAACTGTTATTTATATTGCAATGCACTGAGGGGCAGGCCTTCAGTAAGCCATATAAATGTGCAAGAGACTGGTACACCACTGATTCAAGTCACCTGTTCTCTTATCTTGATCTCCGCTATCTACCAAACAAATGTCATATTTGTTGCGCCTCATAAATAAGAAATTAGATCACTACAGCTATTATTTTTTGCTCTGCTTTTATCAGCAAATACTCTTCTGCAAGTATACAGTCAATTTATGTAAAAAACTAGCCAATAACTGTCTACCAGTACTTCATTTTTCTTTATATCCAAAGTATGAACTCTAACCTCTGATGAGAAAGGACCTGAGCTCAATGAAGGAATAGACTTGTCACAAAATGTTCTCACCTATAAAGATTTTGAATTATGTTGTGATATGTCTGCTTGTTTTCATGTCTACATGATGTATTCTGTACTGTACATCTGTATATCGAGGTATTTCTCTCATAATACAACTCACAGGAAAGCAGCTGGGAATGCAGTAGCCGATTGTGTGGTTCAATTATGAGCACTGGCTGCAGGCACTGAGGCAGACTGCTTTCTTCCACTGGCAGGTAGGCACGCTGCAGAGCTGATACTGGCACTGGTTTCGTGACACGCAAGTCAGGCTAGGGAGAGAGAAAACGATAAAAGAAAGATAAGAAATGCTGCAGAGATGACTGGTAATTAGGGAGATTTTTGTCATACATCTCAAAAGAATGAGCAAATTAAATGGTTAAAGCAGTGGCCCCCAACTTTTCCTGCCATGACCCCTTTTGGAGGAAGTAAAATTTCCAGGGCCCCTGGTCATTCCCTGTTTTCTTTAAACTCTTTAAACTTACTTCCACTGCATTGTTTCCAGTGTATTTCACAACATCCTTTCATCAGCCCCTTTGCAGCTGTGTTTAACTCTGTCCTGAATTTGTTTGACTAAGGCATGTGAATAATTTGATTTTCTTCCCCCTCTGAATTGTACGTTTTACTTCACCCACAGCATATACATTAATTATTTGCAGAAAGAATCCACTCTCATGAGCAGAAAGCAGGTCGGCACAATTTTTTCTTATAATCTTTGTGGCACAGATCGCAATGAAGTTGTATTAGTGTCAGTCAAGTTCAGGATGGAAAGATCCCAACTAGCATGTCAGTGCAATGTCCAGCTTTTTAAACTGGGGCTGTAGCCTTGCTACTATTACTCTCAATTTATTCTCAATTTCCAGAGATTTTCAGAGATGGAACAACAAAAAAGTCAAGGAGGTAGAAAGTTAGGAAGAAGCAGAAACACTCACATTCCATCAGCACTTAGTCCACTACAGCTTTGTCTCTGTTTAATCCCATGGAAGTGCCATAAAGTGGATTGCCATTACACTTTTTCGCAAATCAAAAGCGACACTTCTGAAATTGTAAGAAAGTACTCCTGTGGGGGGCCAGTGTTTCCACTGAACTGTGTTTTGCGAACAGTTAAATGTCCTTACGCGAGACTCCTTTTCATGAGCTCAAGTTTCTTAGAATTTTGTCCTGGAGACTTCTCTTCAAAACAAAGAGGAAGATCTCAACTGAGAAGAAGATGGATGGAAACATCTTTAGTTTTGAACAAATTATTGCAACTGTCGCTACTACTGTTGCGAGAAGACAGAGACAGCAGACGATCATTCTCTGTCTTCCTTCTGTCCACACATAACGTGCCATCTTGATTTCTGTCTGCCCACATGGTCTGGCCTTATGACTGACTACATCACATCTAGTGATGCTGAAGCAGTTTAAATGATAAAAAAAAAAGTGTTTCCATTACACTTTTGCCCTACTCTGGACTATCGACATGTGAAAAATCATCTTATAAAAGACCAATAAGGTTTTTTTTATGATGTATGACAGTTTTATATCGAATTCTGGATGTTTCCATTACAGGTTTTTCATTGTAATATTTAGATTTTCCTAAATTCTAGCAGTGATGGAAACACAGCTATAGACTGTAAATATTAGCGGACAGACGACCCATGACATCACCCACTAGTTTTCTGAAGAGCAGTTTAGAAGTTTTCTTTTCCTTGTACTGCATGAAATTGTGACACAAACAGACATAAGTCCTGGGAAGTAGATGGGAAGATGTCAATCAAAGTTAGCTGTGGCTACCAGCTCCAGTGGATTTATGTAGGAGTAATTTCAAAAGTTGTTTCAGCTGTAAAATCAGAAATGACCAATGCGCTTAGACAACAGTCATTTACTACAAAGCGCCAATTGGTTTGCTAAGCTTTGCTGCGTGATAATGACTGATAGTGGTAATGGCTAGCCATTGACTAAGTTGATTGCCAATCAAAAGGCTACAGCCAATATATATGTTTTGCCTTCTATAAATTTACGTGTGTGGTGTTTAAGAAAAAAAAATCACGCCCTCCACTGTTGTCATACATGTTATATTGAGCTATCAGTACATTTTTTTTAAGTCAGGCTATAAATATATTTATTTCTGCTGCAAGGCAATATTTTAACATGGAGGTCTCCTCGGAGCAGACTTACTATTGGAGCCTGTGCCTAGTGGGCAGAAGAGGAAGTACAATTTTTGTTACTTCTGGGCTGGCTTCAACCTGGTAGCTGGAAGGTTGTTGTTCAGAAATCACTGTTTATTTTGTGTACCCTGAAAGTGAGTCCCTGTTATCTTGTTATTCAATGTCTCTACAATATTTCTGCCCAGTAATTTTTCTTAACAGAAAAAAAAAAATCAACAAAAAACAAGAGATGTCACATGCCCCCTTTGTCAAGTCACCACTTTCACCAGGGAAACATCTCCCACAGTTTGCAAATTAAAAGTATATAGTAACTGTCATATTGCAGAAATAGACTACTCAAGATATAGGTATTTGTTTTGAATAAAAGACAAGGCTGATTCACAAGATATAAAAGAGCTCAAAAGGGAAATGAAAATCCAAAAATACCTTGTATTTAAGACATCAGTCTCAGACAAACATAGACTCATATCAAACATTTATCTATATGACTAATTTCCTTTAAAGTGACGCATGATTCAGGAACTCATTTGCTGTTTATATAAAGAGTGGATGGCGTATTGATTCTCACTTGTGCAGGAAGTCCAGCTGTGATGTTGGGCATTGCAGTGGAGTTGGTGGACAGCATGAAGGGTGGTATATTACCATTCTTCATCACCAATCTCTCCCTCTAAATAACCAGAATTCGTAATTATCAAGGTTATCTGCTAAAATACAAAGTCAACAATGGTCTCTCTAAAACAGTGGAGGAAGGCACTTTGGCTGACGTTTTTCTTTCTTGGTAGAATATTACACCTCATACACCTCATACACAGTTGACACAATTGCAGATGTTCCTAGACATCAGATATAGCAATTCAATGTGAAGAAAGAGATACATAGCGTCATATCATCACAGTTTTGGAAAAAAAAACAACAACCAAGAAACAAAAATGAAAAAATTGTATCTGTATTTGTATAAAAGAATTGCAAACACTTACTACGTTATACCCATAGTTCAGTGCAGCTTTTCTCACAAAATTGGGCTAACTGATGGCACCACTAAGTTCTACTCAGGAGTGCACATAATCTGTCCTTGAGGGCTGGTGTCCTGTGGGTTTTAGATGTTTCCCTGTTTCAACACACCTGACTCTAATTAAAGGTCATCATCAGCATGTCATCAAGATCTGGAAAAGTCTGTTAATGACACAGCCATGTCTATCAAGGTGCACTGAAACAGGGAAACAACGAAAACCTGGAGGACACTGGCCCTCGAGGATAGACTATGTGCACCTCTGGTGATACTGATGTTTTCTTAATGATTTATATACAGGTAATAACATCTAAATGGCTTAAAACAGAGACAGAATGACAAATATATATATATATATATATATATATATATATATATATATATATATATATATATATATATATATATATATGAAAAAA
>JAOWBL010004767.1:0-10813 GCA_028564865.1 Zenarchopterus dispar | reverse complement strand
TGTGTGTGTGTGTGTGTGTGTGTGTGTGTGTGTGTGTGTGTGTGTGTGTGTGTGTGTGTGTGTGTGTGTGTAGGTAGGTATGTTTACATAAGAGATGTGCGCAGTGCAGATGGATGAGCCTCCCAGCTTCTTTTGTGGGTTGGGGGATTGCAGGGGTGTGTTTACAACAGGAAGTAGAAAATGAGCAAAAACTGTGTCTTGTGTTGGCTTTTTTTTCACCAAATGCAGAGATCTTCATCAAATTTATGCATTTCATTTTTGAAAAATCATCAATCTATAAATACATGCACTTAAATGGGCCAAATTAAATCAATAAGGCTTACACAGAAAGAAGCATCATTTAAAAGAGATTAATCCATGACAATATTTGTGCTCTGCCTTTTTTGTTGTAAAATAATAACTTCCCATTATCAACAATTATCTGAATATTTTAATCTATTAGAATCATATACTGAGTTGTTAAAAACTGCTAACTTTAAATCTAAAGTGTTCTATATGTCAGGGAGATATTTCCACATTTCATTGTTGAGTATAATTACACACTCACATGCAAACATTAGTGGATACCTCCTAGTTTTATTGTAGGAGGTTTTAATATTATGCAAATACTACATTTGGTAATAATAATAGTAATATAATTTTTTTAATTGGGCCATTATTTATTTAATAAAGAAGTAGTTTAGCCGTGATAACTTGAAGCAGTTCTGCGCAGTGTGTATTTATCAATTGTCTTTCACATCATTGAACTCTGATCATTTCATGAAATGCAGGTGATTGGCAGCACTTGGCTCCAACTTGCCCTCTCAAATCCTGGAAGAAGGAAGGAAATGCTTGGTATTGCCTACATGTTTTGTTTTCGTTTTTTTTTTTCACCTTCTTCGTTTTTGTTGGATAAACAATGCCTTAATGAAAAAAATGTTGTTCTTATCATGGCAAAGACCCGCCATGATCAAAAGATTTTTATGATAATTGGGATATTCAAAAAAAAGTTTAAAAGAGGGGGTAATATCTTTAGCATGACTGCAGGTACACCTGGGATACCCAAAATAGTGGTAAGTGTGTGATGTGGAAATGCATTTTTTAGAAATGAAGTACACCCTGGAAAGGTCACGAGTCCATCACTGGGCCACACAAACAACTACACACACTCATACTCACTCCTACGTACAAATTAGAACCACCAATACGCCTAAAATGTTTTTATATGGCCAGATAAAACCCATGCCTACACAGAAGTTCATTCAAAGGCTTGGCTGAGTGACAAAGGTCAGGTAACATAATAACATCACACTTTATTTCTTCTTTACAGTGTCTTGGACAAAAACGTGGGAAACCAGGTCCCTCAAAAAAAAAATTTAAAAAACCCCAGCCTACTCTGTTTCACCATTTCACATCAGTAGTCTGAAATTTCACAAGTGGAATAAAACATAAATAAAGCTGCTGAGAACTGGATGAGTTACTTAAACAAATCAAAGGTGATTTCAGTTCTCCGCATCAGACGGGAGGGTGTGTATGTTTTGTGTGTTGTTTCTATAGCAGATCACTCTTGCATCTTAACCCATCTTCTGCATTTTCTTTGTTGCACCTGCCAACTGCATAATCCTCTCTCACCACAAGCAGGAAACTCCTACTTGATCTTCTCCTTTTTCCCTTGCCCGGCAGCTCCATCTCCAGCATCCATCGCTCCTCTGTGTCCAAACCTTGTCAATCTGGCCTCTCCTACTTTATCTCCAAGTCGCGTAGCCCTTGCTGCTCCTCTGATGTGCTCTTTCCTAATCCATCTAACTCTATTTCCATGTATTTTCTTGAATAAAATCCCTTCCCACCAACATCCCCCTGCCCAAAGTTGTCCGTCCAACTTCTACCCGGTCCCCAGAACCCAGAATCAGCTCAGTAATGAACCTTCATGCCATTCACCGAATTTGAGCAATGCGTTTAAATTATCCAGGCAGTGTCTGTCAATCCAAAAATCCAGCGATGGCCAACAGACGTGTGTGCTGCTGGCAGACTAAAGGGATTTCTCACTCCCCCACCTTTTTAGCAAATGTAATCATTGATCTTATAATCACCAATGAGATTATTTTGATATTAAATCAGATAAAAATTCATTAACTGGAGGGGGGGTTAACAAACCAGATGGCCATTTTTTGCACCTCAGCAAGGCATTTGTTTTGCCACCGCGGTATCGCCAAAACGCTTTGCGTGCATGAAATGAACAAATTTAGGGTGGGATAACATGCCACGGGGTTGCAACCGCACACAGATTGATTGTGAGGCTCCAGTCGTGAAAACTGTCCTCCCATACCATATTTTCATTTTCCCACCGAGAGAGGGATACGGTTCATAACTCGGTCGCAGTGGAAGACACGGACACTTACAGTGCGTTGGGCAGATCAGACAGAGCTCGCAGCTCAGTGCAGAAGTGAGCTTTCCCTATCCCTATTAGTGCATGACTGGAGCTGTACTTTACAGGTTAATTACTGGCTGAGATGAATTCTCAAGGAGGAGAGTTATGTAAGCACAGCCTGAAATGCTGTTGTCGCCTGATATGAGTCATGCAAGTGTATTTAAAAAAAAAAAAAAAAAAAACTCTACCTCACCACACTGCAGATTCAGAGTATATTTTGTCAGCTTCATTAGAATGAAACTGTGAAAATGAATGAATAAAGCCAAGTGTGAGTTTGGTTCATTGTGTCTCCTCGTCTGTGGCCTGCTGAATCACATTTTCTCTTTCACAATAAGAATGGCTGTGTGTGTGTGTGATGTTTATTTGAAGAAGGGACACCAGCACAACGTGCCAGGAGTAGAAAGTGAGCTAGTGAAAGAAACATGACGTTCTTGGCACGCTGAAGCGTTTGGTACGGGATTCAAGAGGATGCTAGTTTGACACATACCAGCTAATCCACCCTCTAACATACCCTCATGGCAACTGTGTTCATGCATTTAGCAAACTGCTTTTTTTATTTTTTATTTTTTGAAACTGTGTAAATTCTCCTAACAGGCCTGATTGACTTGGACTTCAATGCAGAGCCTCGTAAATCCCACTAAACCTTTCAAATCTCAACACCATAGTATCAAAATGGATGCACAGGCTCTCACCTTTGATTAACACCTATTTTGACCAACTCAGATGATCTATGATCCCTCCATAACTAATAACATCCAACAGAGCATCAACTCATGCATATGGACACACACCCATTCCTGTCCATCAGCTCTGAGACCAGTTCTGATGCTACAGGTGTGTAGTCATTCAAACTCCTGTCCTGGCGATGTGGAGGATACTGGGAGGGTGATAAAAGGGCTTCAGGAAGTTCATGCGTAAACAATCTATCTGGCCAAGACAAACTGATTCAATAAGTTTGACTCCTGTGGTGAAAAACAAGTTAAGAAGTCAAAACAGACTTTTTCATGTCTGGAATGAAAGATGGTTCGACAGTAATGTGTAAGAAACTCCAGAAGTTCAAAAACAAATTTAAATGATCAAAGAGCAGATAAAGAAAACACAATTATGTGTCATCAAAGTTTGTCCCAGCGTTTATCTGCAGACCAAGGAACAAACAGAACTGACATGAGTGAATCTAATTTGAGGAAAAGCAGACGTTCTCCCCACGGGGTAAATCAGTGAAGCACGATGCTCTAATAGTAGATTTTGTTTTGACTAAAATAAATATATCTATACTGAATCATAAGAGTTATTCTAAAATGTTGGTTAAAATAAAAAGACTCAATTTAACAACATAAAACAATTTCTCAAAAATGAATGTAATTTTTTTTTCAGATTTAGTTTCTTTTCACTTTTTAAATATACTCTTATTTAGGCTAGTAGTATGTCAGGTTTCTCTCCCACATTCCAAAAAACAGTGTCATTTCACAGTGTCATTTGAAATGAGTGTCATTTCAAATTAGTAATCAGCTGGATTTACGAGACACTTTAACTGCATTACCACCTCCCTCCTGTAGGCAGACTACTGGAGGGAGGTAAATCCTCCTGTAGTCTGCCTACAGGAGGGAGGTGGATGCTCAGGAGCTATACAAATATGTATGTGTGACAGTATGTTCCCCAATTCAAATAAGAAATCTTAGTAATGAAGGCTTTTCATTCATTAAAATACTGAATTTGGTTTTACAATACAATCATATGCTTTTCAATTAAATGGAATTAGTTTTATTTGTGTAGGATTACACCACAACAAAAGTCATTTAAAAGCACTTTACAGAGAAAGTAAACAAGTGCAGTGCAAGTCCATCCGAATAAAGTTCAATTCAGTACAATTATAATTAAATTATATTCCAATTAAGTCCAAGTCATTATGATTGCATTCATATGATGCCAATTTGTGGAAAGCAGCCTGGCAAAGGATACCAAAACATTCAATCAAATTGTGACACTAATTTAATTTGACCCCTTTTCCTGAACATGAATGAGGTGGAGGACAGCACTGGAAAGGAAAAGCTCAGTTTTTAACAGTTAGGCCTCTAAAAAAAAAAGGCCATCGGTCTGCCTTGACCAGTGGAAAAGAGAGAGATTAGAACAGAGACACAAAGCAAAACAAAAAGACCTGGCCAGGATTACCCACTATCCAAGAAAGAAAAGAGAGAGACGCTAAATTAACAGCATAAACACATCTGAAGAGTATAGAGTAAGACAATGTCGAATGCTCAATGGGTGGTCTCCCATGGAGGTCTCCATGCCATCAAGGCCCATCCCAGCATAACAAAAGAGATACCTCAGGGTCACCTGAGTCACCTACTAACTGTATGCTTTATCAAAAAGAAAAGATTTAAGCCTGATCCTAAAGGTAGAGAAGATGCCTGTGTCCAGAATACAAACTAGGGATGAGCCTGATAACTGAAGCTTCGTTTGATGGCCAGTGCAACACCTTGCACACTGCATTTTAGTCTAGAAACCTACTTCAAGGGTCATCAAGAAATTAAATGATCCTTATCAGCCGTTATCCCTAAGATAACGGCATTATCCCCTCAGACTGGCTAAAATGCACTTGGGACTGACTAGAAGATGTGCATCATCTGTTCGGATCACTGATACACTAAAAGCAACTCAGATTTATAAGTGACTTGCAGTAATGTGAACGGTGTCCCCTTTTATCCTCTTCTTACTCAGAGAAAGACTAGACTGGGTCATCCACCACTATATAAACAGTTTTGTATCTGCAGTTGCAGCCATTACTCAAGTTCATGATATAGTGCAGGGAAATTTACATCATTTATTAGGTAGTATCCAGGATACTTTAGAGGTGACCCTGAGGCCCAAAACCAGTAAGAGTTTGAGACTATATATATTCTTAAAAAAACTGAGTATGAGACTATACATGTATGCATGTATGTATATGTGTGTGTGTATTCTCATACTCTTTTATATATATATTTAAATATAATAATTTTAAATATATTTACAAGAAAGAATGATACTATGAAGAAAATGAAAAACTAACTACTATGAAAAAACATGAATTTTAAAAGTATTTCCCTAATCTTGATACATAATATCTTCAAAGAAGGCCTAGTATTTTATTAAAATAAGTAAAAAAGACATACCAAAATGTTACACATTTGAAGCCAGCCTGTATAAGGGTTCCACTCCAGGACAACAGGGGGCAACATATTGAGAGAAAGTTCATGTATCTGCCTCTGGTCTGAGACATCTGAATCTGATTTTTTTGAAAAGAAACCAAGTTCCAGCCATCTCAGTTCAGCATTGAATCTCCTATGGAAATAAGATTTGTTGCAGTTCCTTGACCGGCCACTAGAGGCTCGCTAGTCAGTCTTCATTGACTCCCATGTAAAAATGTCCAACTTTAGAACAGAAAGAAATATATTTATAGCCTGATTCAAAGAACCATTTTGGTCTCAGTTGTTTGATTTTTACATTCATAACAACTCTTCAGGGGAGTGATTTATTTTTTTATTTTTTTGCACCATGCCAGGAGAATTTAGATAACAGAATAAATTAATTTCCAATATGATTAACAATGGGTTCAGCCAATGGTTAGTAGTTATCACTTCCTCATCTGTAACTGTCATGCTACCATGCAAAACGTAAGGTCGTAAGGTAAAACGTAAGTCCATTAGCATGGACTTATGGCAGTGCTGATCATCTATAGGGACCCAATCCACACTAACACTTAGATACAATGACATTTTTGAGTCCTGTCAGAGGTTTAAATGATCAATTTATTCTAACACTGGTATTTCCTCTCCAGGCTGTTGTTAAATCCATATATTATTGTTCCAATTCAAAACTGCTGTGATTCATGTTGTTTACAGCTTGATTCAAGTTTACAGCTCATCTAGTAATAGAGCTTGGGTTGATTTAACTCTGATTTAATTTCCCTGAATGAAAACTGCACCACAGCTCTCAGCTAAGCTTGAAGCTGAACATGACCGCAGCATCACAACAATCAAACAACTTTCACTGATTTGCTGGAAACTGGACGTGTGCTGTATCAACATTGACTCCGTGGGGTCTTTAAAGGATGCTTGAAATCATTTGTTTTACATATAAAAGTTTACATCAATAACAATATTTATATTTGGCATAATATTGTTGAATCCTGTTTTTATTTAAACATTGGGAAGGGAGCTGGTGTGTTGACTCGTATCAGTGATGTCATCAGGCTGTTGGGACCTGTGGGTTTCCTGTGACCGTGTTTTGTCTCACCTCTGCTCCTACCGTCCACAGCCGTGGCTTCCCTGACTTGATTACTCATCTGACTCACATGTGGCTGCACTGGTGACTTTTTCCTCATAAATCCGGGTCTGGTTGCCAGTTGGTGTCAGTTGGTTTGCTTCCTTGCAGATCTGAATTGTAGGAATTTTTGGAGCTCTCATAGTTCATGTGCTTCAAATCAATTAACCAGCTGAGAGCTTCAGTGTTTGCATGAGGAATTTCCCCAATCCAGCCAGCCAGCATGCCGTGGAGTCTTCTCGCCACCCTGTCTGGCCACTGCCAATGCTTCTGGATGATTACGAACCCAGGCTCGTCAGGAAAACCCACTGCGGCTAAAAGGATACATCCATTCACTGTTTCAGGCTAAAATACAAACTCACCTGTGGTCTTAACCTTTTGGCGGAACTTCCTGTTCCATTCTTCAGCAGAGCAGGGCTATCTTCTCAGTGTTGGCACATTTATTGTTATTTTATAGATGAACCCTTTTCATACCAGTCCCATGTGGTTTGTCTCTGTTAAAGCCTCCTACCATCAGTCACAATCTGTAGCGTTCATGATTTTCTTCCATCTATGGAAATTTTGTCAGATTTTTTGTTTTAGGCCTGTAAAAATCATTAACTTTAAGTCAGCATGAGGGACAGGGACACTCAGCCTCAATGAGTGACTAAAATCCATAGCATGAGTGCAATTTAATAAAGACCAAAACTTTTAAAGAGAAAAAACAAATATCAACAGTTCAACAGTTAAACATGTCAAGCCCATAAGCAGAGCACAAAATGAAATTTCACAAAGCATCTGAGTTTTTTTTTTTAAGATCACACTGTAGAAGAGCCAGTGTGTAGAAGCAATTGCAGTTAATATAAAATGGGTTTGAAAAGATAATTATTACACCATTAACCCTCACAAGCTACGTTTGATTCAGTGTAAAACCCAGGTCCTTCAACTTATTGAGGCAACGCAAGAATACACCGGGACTACGTCTAAGTGGAATGCCGGAAGGTGAACCCTGATGGACCAGTTTACCAGCAGGGTTAGGGTTAGCTAACCCAGACCCAACAGGGCCAAAAAAAGGCTGTGATGGAAGCATATGAAGGTTGATGCATGGAAAGAGTTAAGTAAAAATGCAAAGAAAAAGATTTTCAGTGGTTGATGTGACTTTTTTCGTTTTTAGTAGGGCATAGTCATTGACATCAGGCTAACCTACAGGTTAAACCACAGGCCCAAAAACCAGTGCAGTGAGGTTTAACAGGTCATGTGACTTTTTTGTAAATTGTAAGGTTTTAACAGCATGTTAAAATCTAAACCTAAGTTAAAAGAGTGACAGTCCAGTGTTGTCCTAGTATTATTAACAAATATCCCTTTACTTTGGGAATGGGCAGATATGGAGGAGAATATAGAGAACTGTCTGTCATCCTGCAGAGAGTCGTGTAGGAGGACTGAGAGCACCAGCTCATGCCAGACGGAGGATTACTACCTCCACTCCATATTCGCATTAATTCACAGCTCAAAACCTCTATTAGGTTAAAAAGCACTTTCTGCTACAGCCCATCCCTCATATATTATGTGTATATATGTATGTATGTATGTACATATAAACACATACTTTTTTTTTTTTAACTTATTCCTTTTTCTAACCAGATCCTGGTTTTGTGCCTCAGCTTGTTCTCGTCTCTGTGAACTCGCTGTTCTGTATTTTGAAAAATGACTCAGATCCAACAGTTCATCAAAAGATGGACAGGAGAGAAAAATGTGAACGGAATCAGAAGCAGTTGAGCCTTGACTGATGGATCAGCTTGAACGCTGCTGGGTTGTCCCTGAATCTGGAATAATCATAATACATTAGAAATATAATGTGTGGATTAGATACTATTCATATTATTCACACTGAAATAATGTAACATTTGAAGGAAGTGTATATTTTTTATCATGTTTTGAAACATCTATGACAATGTTCTTTTTGTGCTCAAAACAATATTATTATCTGAAAATGTGACTTAGTACAAGGACTATTTAGGTTTTAGGTAAATGTGTTGTTTAATAAACTACTTAAACACAATTGCTGTCATGAAATATGTTGTTAAACAGATTACTGAGTCTCTGAATGCCAGAACAGCGCCAGTGTTGGTCCATCTTAGTTGAATACTCCCACTAGGAAACACTTAATAAATGCTAAGGTTTTTACTTTCTAGATGAAGACAAACAGTTTGAAGATGAGATAAATCCTTGACTCAAAAATAAAACAAATTTTCTCATTTGCCAAAAATAATTTTAAAATCAATGCGAGTTGATAACAGAGGGAGCAGCAGAACTCTGTTCTTGTTTTGGTCTTTTATCAGGAATAATGAACACTGGTACTCCGATCAGGACATAATTAACTTTACTGATGCACTGATGAGGGAGACCTAATGTTTGAAAAATACAAGAAGGAAACTTAAGCTTCCTGGTGTTGCTGTTTATCATTACAGACAATGTTGTTTGGCTTCTCTAGTGCCTTCATCTGGCCTCGCTGTGCTGCCTGAACTAGACAAAGGTAGAACAACATGACAGGAAGTAAAACGACTGGCAAAACGAATGCTGTATGAAATGGCCATCTGAAATAATAATAATAATAACAATAATAAAAAGATTGAATTAGTCGGTGCATGATGGGGACAGTGAGAGGAAGTGGAGGAGAGGGGGTCAGTGGAAAAAGACTGATAACTTTGTTTTAGATTTTGAATGAAATGGTTTGGATATGCACATTTAATTTAAAACCACAAAGAAATTGTGTCCAAAGCTTGATGATGGAGATGTTTGGCCGATAACTGAAAATGACTCCAGTCAAACTTTTAAAGTATAGACTTAAAAGCACTTAGACTTTTCAATTTACTTAAATTTCTGAATAACATTATAAACAAAAATAATAATACTTGTGCAATTAACATGTAAACATAAAGTTTTGGCCTTGTTCTGATTTAACCAATCTAAAATGCTTTTACTGCACGATAAGAGGAACAGATGACGGAAACCCTCAGTCAAGGAGAACTCAGAGGGCCCAAAATTTTTATATAGGAGTGTCAATAATGTCAATAAATTATTTTCAGGGAAAAGTATGTAAATGTGGGCAACTATAAGGGAGTGTAAAGAAAAACAAATCCACATGTGGTAGTAGATATTGAAGTGTGACTTAAGATTGACTTTTATTCAGAAGACTGGGGACCGTCCATGCATCTGCTCGTCTCAGCTCATCTGGGTTTGGACCAGGGGGGCAGCGGCCTTTTAAGAGCGGCCTAGACCACCCTCACTTCCAACAGCTCTTTCAGAAGGATACCAAAACGTTCCCTGGCCAGCTGGGAGATATAATCTCTCCAGTGTGTCCCAGTTCTGCCTTTATATTAAAAAAAAAATTTTTTTAAAACAAACTTTAACATAGCATCCTTTTCCCAACATTCATCTCATTTTAGAAGGCAAACATTTACCATCTGCATCAGACTTCTTCCATTTTACTTTGTTTTCTGTGATAACCAGCTCTGCTACTAAACTCAGAAAACACAGAGACCATCATTAGCATAAGTGTCTCTGATGAACCCAAAAAGCTTGAAGGAATTACATCAAAAGACCAATGTTCATTTGAAGCAAATACCCACTTTAGATCTGGATGCAACTTTTGATGATAAACTGAGTTCATTTTTTGAAGGCCCAGACGCTCAGTCAGGGTCTCCTGTGATTTTCCCCTCCCCTTCTCCCAGGTAATAATGCTGCACATTATTTCCCATGCAGACAGTCAGAGAGCGTGAAATCAGTTTAAGAGCCGACGAGTGTGAGAACAAACTGAACTGGGGAGAAATGTCTGAATTTCAATAGTCTGTCATTTAATAAAGCGCTGTGATTTAATAAACAGTGAAAAGAGAAGGAGCATCTCAAAGTGGAGAAAAAATATTCTGATAATGCTGGGGTCATGGAATACAAAATGAATGTTTATTTATTTCCTTCGGGATAATAAAAGTATAGTAAATCTTTTTTTTTTAAATTACTATTCTTATTACATAAGTTATAGATGGTTACACACATATACAAAACCTAAGATTTCACACACAGAGAACCCTAAGGTTTAGTTTGATTTTTTTTAAAAAAGGAGAGGTA
>JAOWBL010004765.1:0-10814 GCA_028564865.1 Zenarchopterus dispar | reverse complement strand
TATACATACATACATATATATATATATGTATATTTATATATATGTATATATAAATATACATACATATATATAATGTATGTATATTTATATATATGTATATATATAAATATACATACATAATATACATAATATATACATAATATACATATGTATATATATAAATATACATACATACATATATATATACACATATATATATATATATATATATATATATATATATAGAGAGAGAGAGAGAGAGAGAGAGAGAGAGAGAGAGAGAGCGTATACAAGTGTTTTCATTAACTTTATTATATTTTTATTTTCTTACAGGGCTTCAAGAAACCCTCACCTTCGTTCTTCATCATTCTTTCATTATTATTATTATTATTATTATTATTAATGATATTATTATTGTAATTATTATTGTTGTTGTTGTTGTTATTATTATTATTATTATTAATATTATTTTTCTTTGATTTGTTTTGATTCCCACCTTGACATCCACATGGCTCAGACTATTGTGGCTGATTTGAATAAGTGTCTTGATGAATTCAGATTTTCCAGGATCCCCGGTGAAAATCTCAAGCGAGCCAGCCAACGAGGCTGAAGTTGGAAACCGAGAAAAACTTCCTTTTTTTTTTTACCCTGACTTCAAATCCAACAAAGCAAACGCTACTGTTCATAACACTCTGATTAAATCAGCAGGATTTCATTAGTAATACTTGTTTTTTAAATCAAATTCTATCAAAAATTTAAATATTGTTTTGTTTTTCCTAATTTCCAGCTGGAATTCTGTCCACTCAGGTGTGATGTCAATGTCAGGTCCATTTTACAACTTTTGAGGTAAAGCAAAGCAGCAGTTAAGCTAATTAAGAGGTTTTCTGTTGCTCATCTTTTCTTTTCTTTCTTTTTTTTGAGGTAAAAACTATTTGAAATGGTTAAACTCTTGAATATCCAGTTGCAGCTAAATGTTGTTCAAGTAAACACACTGAAATGGTGAATTTCACAACCTCTTGTTTACCACACAAAAATATTGCTCAATACAAACCACGATGTCTGTTGCTAAACATTGGTCAAATAGTTTCACTTTAAAAAAAAAAAACAACTTAAACAAGGATTACAAATATTACCTGAGAGCTCATAATCTGTAAGTTTCAATCAATAATCAATAATCGGTTTTAGTTTTTCCAATGGAAATATTCCTTTTGGGGTAAATTTAGGGAAACAAAGAAAACATTATAATTTACGTCATTCTTTGGACTCTCTCTACTAAATAGAAAGATGAAAAGATAAAGAGCCTTTGGGACTAAGCTTTTCAAAAATAAAATTTATTTTATACAACTAATAGATTATCCAAATAAATCCTGAATCCAACAGCTGATCGGCCAGTTGATGGATTGATCAAGTTCATGTTTTTGTTTTGAGGCGACAGTCCAAACTGACCGGACCAGCCATCTTTGTTATGTTCCTCAGAGATGCAAAGTATGGATCTGGTTCTTCTGGATTCTACTCTCATTTTCTACAGAAAAGTACCACCAGGAGGTCCATTTGAACACGGGTCTGGTCTGATGGGAAGATGTTGACGAGGGATGGGGGGACCTAGGTGGGACCTAGGTGGGGCCTAGGTGGGACCTAGGTGGGACCTAGGTGGGGCCTAGGTGGGGCCTAGGTGGGGTTTGTTTATCACGAGAAGAGAAGGTCCAAGAGCTCCTCCTTCTCAGGGCCGAGGACGCCATAAACCAGCACACTGTGGGAGCCTTAAAAGGTTCCTGCTGGTGGAGTAACCGGGTACTAAACCGGCAGACCTCAGCCGGTTTAGTACCCTCAGCATCGTAAGAAACAAAACTTGAAAAAGTTTTATACCATCAACGACCACAACAGCAGGAATGAGAGAGGAAAAGATTGGACTGGGCATACTGGCATAACTGGACTGGACCGGACTGGACTGGGGGGAACCTGCTCCACAAATCCTGTTGTTGATCTGGCACCTGGTCCATCACCTCCACCCAGTGCAGCATCAGCCTGCTCCTCCGATGCTGGCGAGGCCAACCAAACCCACAGCGGAGGTCACATGGTACGCAGTACCACTTGATAACACCTCCTTACTCCTTCCCCCTCCCCCCAGCTTGCCTTCAGGCACCGGGGAGGGAATAGCATCCCTTTCTACTGCCATGAGCTCTTTATCCAGGGAAAAAAACGGGATCTAATCTAAAGACACCTGGAGTAACAAACCATGTGATATAGAGCAACAGCCCGGCCATTTTCAACAAAAAAACCTAGTAGAAGCACCGCTGACATTTTATTTTCCAGTGTTAGGATTTTGTTATTGATATTGTTTGTTTTTACCACTCTAGACAAACATCTGCATCTGCATTTTTCTGCTAGTTTTATTTTCTTTTTCCATACTTCTTTATGTGCTCCTTCACATCCCACCGTGCACCATCCAGCTGTCTACGGAAGCCTTTTTAGCTCAAATGTGTGGACCTTACCCCGTCGTTGGGTCGGCTTGAGGTCACACCGCTTTCACGCCAACAGCAGATCCCATGAGAGTTCGTTAACGGCTGTACCGAGACCAGCTCTTCTCAGGACGGCCATTTCGGTGCAGACCAGAGCGCCGTTGCTGTGTTCACGCTGACCCACGTGAAACACACTCGAGCCCAGACCTCAGTGACCCGGCGTGGATGTGAAAGTATATGAATTACATTACGTTTGTGAAGCTTTTGCTCAAGTGAGATCCACCATTTTGAGTCAACATGGGGCTCAGTTTCTCCCCCGACTAAACTTCGACATGTCACAAGCTGTGGATCAAAGCATCTGGTTTAGGTCAATATCAAGCCCGATCTGCTCTTTAGATTTTGGAACATAGTTTCATACTTAGTACATCTGTGATCTCAGCGGGTCTGTTTTCTTTTCCTTAGTGTAACCTAGGGGACAAATGATCTGAGGAGAAGGTCCGGGGGAGCAGTTACTACAAAGCCACTTTAATGACCTTCTGGGTCCCTGCATCAAAAGCCCCGGCTGACTTCATTTCTGTTTTCCTCTGGTCCCAAAACTTAATTGAAAACATTTCAAGTCAATCTATTGCCTGGGGCCCCATATGACTCTCATCCCTCCATTATCCCTAACAATAAAAAAGGAATTAGAAATATTAATGATTAAACCCCAGAGCTGCTCTTAAAGTGACAGATGCTATTTATTCTTCTCATACCCAAGGACCTGGAAAATCCAATGCAGGATCTTTGTTTTTTTTCCAGTCCTGTCAAAGGTAAATGATAGATTTTACAATACAATAAAATGTACAACTATTATGAACTGTAATAAGGAATTGTGCACCGACAGTCTCACATCGCTCCTCTGGAACAGCTGTCCACTTGTGCTCCCCCACTCATGACACGGGTGACAGAAGCGCAGCGTGAATGAAGTGCCCCCACATTGTGCCGCTGCACCATTTTGTATTTTGCATCTGCATAACAGAGCTGCCACTCGACTTTTCCTCCAATCAATGGGCTGGAGGGTTAATCTCCTCTTCTTGAAAAGCAGCATGGCTGCCATTAATGATTTCAAGACCTGACAAGTGATGAAGGGAATGCTGCTTTTTCATATATGTGTGTGTGTGTGTGTGTGTGTATATATATATATATATATATATATATATATACACACACACATAATCAAACAGGAGTCATATACAACACAGCTGACTCCATAATGTTTCAGTTTTCTTTTATTTAATCAATTATTCTCTGCTATGTGCATTCTTCACTGGAATAAATGTGGCTGCTGGTCAATAAAAAAACAGAAAGTAGTTTAGATTTGAAGTTTAAAAGTTTACAAAACTAGCTACAGTTATCTGTTTCCAAGAATACCAAATAGCTGTGCACATGAACATTAAAAAAATGAATTAAAATCTTCACTAAATGACTTCATATCGTAAACCTGAGAAGATAAAGTAAAACTGATGAAGATGTGATGCTTGATTGCTTCCATAAACAAAAAATGAAGCAAATAATCATTTTAAACATATAATTTAATATGCATGTATTTTTATAGTCATACTAAAAATGTAATATCTGCACGTATTCGATGTTTTTATTTCTTAAGCAGTTTGTTTATGGAGAACAAACAGCCAGGATAAAATGTTTCTTGGCTCCAAATGGTCCCAAAAAGGAGGAGTTAACTTTCTCATTGGTCTGTTTAAACATTTTTTTTTTTTTTAGGATTTCAGGAATTAACACTTTGAACCCATTCAGGACAAGCATGTCTCTGTCTAAGAGCTTTTATTTGCAGATGCAAGATCTGCCTTGGGGTTCAGACACATTCAAGTACATCAACTTTGGTTTTACATGAAAAAGGGTACAGAGTGCTTTCACATTATATAAAAGGGCTTCAGGCACTTACATGTGGCTATAATGCTGGAACTCACCTTTTTATAGGCTGCAAATCTCTTTTTTTTTTTACTTATGAAATTATATAAAAAATATTTTCAAGACATGATTTTATAAAGTAATACACAGGTCAGCATTGATCTCATCCACAGCTTAAACTCGTTTGCTTCTCTGAGTCATTTAGGGAAACTGATTTTATTCAGGGTCTTCAGATCAATCTGGCAAAGACCAGAATCAGGATGTTTAATAAGGTCTGACAAGTGGGAAAGCTGCTGGAACCTTCCACGTATGGATAATCCTCCCGGTCCATGTAATCGTCCTCCGAATCCTCCTCCGCGTCTGAAAACCCGCTTCCAGCGAACCTGTCCCTGGAGTCAGAACACAGGGTTTTCATTCTCAGCTTTATGTACTCGCAAATGTTTCTTTCCGTGCCGTCGCACACGCACGAGTCAAGCTGCTGCGCTTTGGGAATGGAGCGCATGCTGGCGATCATCCTGCGGCAGCTCTCCGAGCACCTTTGCCCACCGAAAAGTTTCCGGCAGTGGAAGAGATAGTCCTTCATGGCCGAGCTGCAAGCCTGGTCCATCTCGCACTGCAGCCGGGCCTCGGTGCAGCCCATGCTGCTGGTCCGCGGCAGGCACGGTTCGATGGCCTGTTTGGTGCGCCTGCAGACCGGGTCCAGGGCGCAGTCGCACTCCTCCAGAGCCGGGCCGTCCCGGGTTTCGTTGAGCTGAATCAGAGACGAAATGCAGTGACTGGGACACTTTTTCCGTTCCCCTTTGAGGACAGACGCGCAGGCTTCGAGGTACTGATCGTACGCGTAACTGCACCCCGACTCTTGGTGGCACTTGAGGATGGCTTTCCAACACACTAGCCGATGGTTGTGGTTCGGAGATCCAAGACAGATACCGATTATTACAATCAACACACAGCACATGGGAACCACCGCCCGCTCCATTAATGTGGCACGACTTGTCATTTCATCCAAGAATGAAGAGAAGATCGGACTTTATAAGAGGTCTCCATCACGACAGAGTCCCTCCTCGGTGGTTTCCCATCACGTCACAGATTTAAAATCGACGAAGAACCACAATAAAGTGCGCAACTGCCCACCAAGGACGGCCACAAGGAGAAAATCATGATGAGACCTAAAAAGTCTCCCAGTCGAACCCAGGTTCCGGTCAGCTGGAGGTGGATCGGCAGAAACGGCACAGAAACGACCGAAAGAGGACTTGAGCTAGAAGGCTCCAGAGAGGCACCGCTCCTTCCGAAGTTATCATGAGATCCTTCTGGGCAAAGTAGCTCATGAAGTTCCTCCGCTCCCACATCCAGTCCAACAGCAGCGACTGGGAAGTGCGCGCTGCGGAGCCGAGGGCGGGTCGGTCCTGCGGCCAACTCGCCTGATTGGTCCGCTCAACGGTTCCTGGCTCCACGCGCGGATTCTGACGCAGTGACGGAGGTTTTACAAAGTGACGCAGAAACTTTCTGCTGCTGAAGCGCTTTTTTAAACTCATCATTGAAGCCAGAGGATCAAAGATTTAGGATCCATTTATTCAGCCTGTTCTTACTTATATCCACACTGCATCATCCTCTCTGGGGACTGATAAAACATTTTTTTTATTATGTTTGTCTATCATCTCTCTCTATGATACACAAGTTCAGATACACACTCGATGTTCTTCACCTCTGACAGGAAAGGATTGCATTTTATCGGTGTTTTGGCAGAAATATATTTAAACATTTTGGGAGGCGCTCTAAAAGCTTCTCTTTACCATTTCTGTTTTTTGTTTGTTTATTTGTTTTGCTTGTGTTTTTTGTTTTTATTTTTATTAGTTAATCAAATCAATTACAGAACCTTGCAATGGCATCTTATTGTCTTTAAAGGTAAACTATGCGATCATTACCACTCCAGACCAGATGGGGGCAGCATATTACAAGAAAGTTCATAAGTCAGTCCCAGAAATAAAACAGTTGTTTTGTATGCATTTTTGTTTTGTTTTATTTATTTGCACTTTTTTCTTTGGATGTTTATCAGTGACATCACATGATGCGTACATCTTTGTGCTCCACGTCTATGTGTGGAAATGTCTGACTGATCCTTAAATTGAACTTTTTTTAAATTTTTCTTTTTTTTTAAACATGCCTGAAACATGCACAGATCCCATCTTTTATTTCCTAAGATACAGGACAGGTCTTAAGAGTGTATCAAACTCAATATCCAGATATTCCCACGCATGGATTCCTGGTATGGAGGAATAGTCATGGGAAAGTACCAGAGGCCTTCACATCGGAAAATAGGAAAAAATAAACGTAATTGTCTTGTTGTCTTTGGTGCTCATTCTCTACAAGTGTAAACAAGTGGCAGCGTGGAGTCCAGTACTTTAACATTTGGTAAAGGGTATTTCCTGTTTTCTAATAATACTGGAAAGAAATAAATCTGAAGAGGTAAAACAACTGCAAGGCGCATGAAGCTTGACAGCGCCTAAATCAAGATTGATTGGATGTTCTGTGGGCTCGAGTGTACCAGAACAAGCAAAACAAAAATCACACAGTACTTTGGATAATTCTGTTCTTCTGACCCTGTCACATCACCAAACTATTACCACAAAGATCTGGCAGCTCCTCTGGCCCCTTGGACCTCTAATTCCAATTAGAGAGATTAGAGAAGACTCAAAACAAGTGATGGGAGGGGTGGGGGTGGAGGGTGGGGTGGGGGGTTTTCTTAGTAAAACAATCTTAACGCCCTCCCTCTGTCTTATCCAGTTGGCATTCCAGTCCAGACTCAATTTAAGGCAACATCAAAGTGGAATTGAGAAACAGCCCGAGTGGTGATCTGGTCCAGAGTCTCAACAAAAGAGCCAGACGTCATCGCCCAGACCGCCCAGACCAAAATCAGAACTTTAGCAAAACAGGAATGAAATGCAACAATCCCGGATATTGTTGCCTTGTGTGCAAAATTTGGGGAGCCTCCAGTTCCCCTCTCAAAGTTTTAGTTAGTTTTTTTTTTTTTCCAACAACGCCCTGGCAGCAGTTTGACTTTTGGGAAGGAGTTTAATAATACGTAGCGGGACCAAAGTCCCAAAGATGGGACCAGATCAGAACAACTGAGAGGTCCAGAGGCAGAACCGTATACTGCTTCGGTCACATCTCCATCACCCTCTATTTCAGACCAATACTCTTCCCCCCAGATACATGCGGCTGCCCATGGCGACTCGCATGTAATAGCGTTTCCAGAATTGGAATGCGGTTCCCCAGAGCAGATTTGCAAATGCTCATGCAGAGACAGACGTGCTCTTCAGTTTGTCTCCACTGCTGTCAGAAGTCATTACGCACAAGCTGCACTGCCAGAGCAGCTCGCCGCTCTGTTGCATTCAAGAGCTTCCAAGCTCAGAGAGAGGTGGGAGGGAGGGGTGAGTGGGGGGGGATGGCAGACAGGAAGGGTAGGCAATAATAAATAACCGCCAATGGCTTCTCGCCCTGCATTTTTTCGCGTTTCTTTGGCCGGTGAAAACTTCTCAGATGTCAGTTTCTTTCTTTCAAAGAGAAACAGAGGACCTTTTTTTTTTTTTGTGTGTGAAAGCGAGGAAACAGGCTCAGCTTTTTTTTTGTTTGGCCTGTATGTTGTCTTGAATCAGATGTGAAGCACGCTTGTGTTTAACCCTTTAACTGCCTGCTCAACCATATGGTTGAGGTGATTTTGGGTCACTATATCTCAATGAGAGGAGTAGGGCAGTTAAAGGGTTAAGGTTGAAATGATTTAGGTTAAAGTGTTTTAAAGGAACATTCAAGATTTAAAACAAACTACGCTCTAAGAGACTATCATTTTCATGCCAGTTACAATAAAAATTAATCACAGTTACGATCAAGAGTTATGGTTTCCAGAGACAGACACTTACCTTGCTCAAAATTTTTCAATCTTATGCAGTATTTAATCGATTGGACATTTAAATTTACCTTGTAACTGTCACTTTAACACGCTTTGTTTACGTTATGCATGACGTCATCTAGAGTGCGCGATTACGACACGCTTAGGAGCAGATTTATGAAGTTTTGTTGTTGTTGCAAGCTGTGGCATAAAGAATTTTTTTAAAGTTCTCTTTTTTTATTATTATTATTACCAGTATGTATATATCAAAATAAAGTGTTGATAAGAAAGTTAATTCTTTAATGTGAACTTATTTCGTTGCATGTACATATAAACTAGCAATATGCTACGTGGACGAGCATGAGTATTTACTGTATTTAACGACCGAACAGAGACCGATTTTCGTAGTTTTAATAATTCGTTTATGTTAGACATTTTTTGTGACAACTTAGTGTTTTAAAGACTAACATTGTACAACTTGCATAATTAGGTCTTAAATAGATGCGCCCTGCGCATTAATTAGGAGAAATACGGTATCTGCTATTAGATAGAAGTATAGAATTTACTTAAAGACCAAAATAATTGAAGCAGCTATGAGTGAGAAGTGAATGTGAATTTGAGTTAAAATGACACCTAATATTAGCAGCTACAGCTAAATTAAGAGCTATTTTAAGCCTCTGAAAAGATTTTAAAAAGTCATTCCTCTTAAGTGATAATGAGGTCATTTGAAGTTTGTACATGTTCAAAAAGTGTATAAAGTAAATAAAAAAAGAAAGTTTATAGAGGCATCTCTATCTGGTGACTGTCATCTTGTCATTAGGGGTTTATTGATCCATCAATCTACATTTATACGTTGATTTTATGATAGATGATCTAATTGCAACCTAACTGCATTTACATAAAATCAAAATATTGATGCACGTAATCCTCAACACTTTTTTTTAAATTTAAAGATCAGATTACTTTTTATTCAACTCGGGATCCACCATCACCCCTCAATGAGAAGAAAAATGTTATACTTCTCAAATTCGTTTTAATAAAAAGATGGTGTAGTTTAAACCTCTGCTTGTACAGAAGTATCAGCACTTTCATGCAAGAACTTGAAAATGAAAAATAAACTACTGAGAAGACTGTAAAATATATACTGTAGCTGAATGTGCCCTCTTTGAAGTTCTGCACTGGTAAAACTATTCAGTCCCTCTATTAGGCTTTAAACATGAAGCCGGCAGAACAATCAAGACATTTTTAACAGGCTTAGCTGGTGTTGTCTTGGAAAACACATGAATTTAAAAAAACAACAACTGAGAAGTAGTGCTAAAAAGATTAAAAACTATTATTTCCCTGAGAGTTTTACCTTTACATGAGAAAAAAGGCCCGCAACCCACTGAAAACGGGTCAGCTTCCCACTTTTGAGTCCTGACCCACCAGTAAAGAGTCGCTGGTTTAGATGATCCCAGAAACAAAAATAGGAAGTGATCCTTTACTTTCTTTATATAAATGGAAATGCAGTCAATATCTGTAATTCCCTTGTATTGATCACAACCTCCTGAAACGCATCAAATCCAAACCGTGGCTAACTTTATGGACAAACATCAGATCATTATCCAGTAAAATGATGTAAAATTGTATTATGATAAAACCTGTGATTAACATCCCTACATGTTATAAGTCCATACAAGTCCCATTGCAGTGTCACCCTTTGCATCTGTTTACAGTAGTTTTCCTGATATTCAGTAATCAATTTGTACTTTTATTGGTCTTATCAGAGGTTTAACTCTACTGTTGGGGTCAAATTTGACCCTTTTTGATATTTAAAAGTGTTAAAACTACCCTAAACAACATTCTTTTGGTCTGAAACTTTACCACTGTTCCTAAAAAGATCTAAAACTGCTCAAAATAAATTATTTAAAAATTTTATACTTTCATTCAAGTGCTACAAAATTTTCCACACTCAGACTGTTTTGGATTTAATTTGTGTCTACTTAGATGGATTTTATATCTACACAATAAAATATATTCAAGTCATTATGGCTTTTACGTTTTTGTGTTATTTGACAAACAGGTCCTGATACTATGTGATGACAGATGGTTTTCTTCAAAAACAAGTGACGTAAAACCTAAAGAAAACAACATCCTTCCGACTTTCTTAACACTTGTTTAGCATTAATCACCAGTTTATTGTTGTGACAGATACTACTTAGACATTCTAAATAGATCTGGAGGTCAGAATGTTGTCTAAACAGTTCCTATTAGGATGTTTTGGGTCTGACTCAAAATTGAGCCAAACCACATTGTGAAGGTAAACTCCTAACAGCAAATGGAAATGGATACTCCCTGTTGCGACATCCATTTCATTTTACTATATGTGTATATGTGTGTGTGTATATATATATATATATATATATACACACACACATATATATATATACACATACATATATATATGTATATATATATATATATATATATGGATGGATATATATATGTGTGTGGGTATATATATATATATATATATAGATATATATATATATATATATATATACCCACACACATACATATATACATACATATATAGGTGTATA
>JAOWBL010004764.1:0-10816 GCA_028564865.1 Zenarchopterus dispar | reverse complement strand
TAAGGCTTGATTTTACTGATTAGCCTTAAATGATAAAAACTAGACTGGACTACTGCACTCACCTGTCTATCAAATTTTAAATTATTATCTAAAATAACCCCAAGATTCTTAATAAAAGAATGGTTAAAATCTGGTGATACAACAGCACTAATGCATCCTGTGGGCAGGTCATTTATTTTTGTTTTGTTAATGTTTGGCTCAAATAGCAACATATGTGACACCATCAAGAAATTGCTGACCCAATCATTAAAGTTACAGATTCATGCAGTATTTCTACAGTGGTGTGGGTGGTTTTTTTTTTACAGGTGTTAGAAAGAAGAAAACAAACATGCATGAAATATTCATCCAATCAGCCAATGTGCACCACTGTCAGTCTTACTCCAAGACAAAGACTCCCAAATTAGGTCATTTTTGGGGGGTTGTATAACTCTAATTAGTGAACTTGGTTTGGCCGACCTATTTTCTGCAGTGGAAGTGGAGAGCATCAAGAAAAGGACCCAAAAAGAACCTAGTTACTGAAAAAGGTCTCTGCAGTCGAGTATTAGAAAATACAGGGTAATGCCCTGGCCAGGCAGGCATTAGACTGATAAAGTGGTCAAAAAAAAACATACAGAAAACAATACCAACATCAGACTTGAAACAACTTTCCGAATTTGTGAAGACTGATAAGCAAGTTCCTATTAGACATGGAAAATGCCAAGCTGCTTTAGGAAATCACATTGGACTTTAATCTTGATAAAAAGAAAATCAATTTAATTCCACCTTCTAACGATGTGATTTGCAAATTTTGACTGGTTTCCTGTTTAATATGCTTCACTGATGGGCATCCTAACTGATAAGCTGCTGTCAGTAATCAGTAAACTGCGAGCAGCGTAGATGAGAATTAAGATACATGCCAATGGCAGCTGCTCATCATAATTTCTCAGTTAGAGAACTTTCAATGAAGTCATGAGACAACATCAGATCACTATTAATAAGTACACACACAAACCCTGCACCCCCACAAAAAAACAAACTACTACTACTGCTCAATAAGAAGAAGAACGCAACTCTCATGGAAACTTTGGAAACAGGATGTGCTCTCATCAGTCAATCTTAATTTTCTGCTGTCAATATTTTGAAATGCATACCTTTTATCAAAAAAAAGTATTAAATGTCATTTGAAAGTCAGTTTTCATAATTACATCTGATTGTTCATATGCATGTCAAGATCTAGGAAGTTTATTATGATACAGAATATTAACTTTCATACAACTGACAGTATTAAAAATAGATTTTAAATATGAGGGTGCTTTGGGATGAAAAATAATGATATATAAACCTAATGAACTCAGAGCTGTCAGTCAACGGGCATATCAGCCTTTGTTGCATGAATAGAGTTTAAGTGTTTTAATAATGCAATTTTAGTGACCAAAATTTCTGCTTTACCAACCTCAAATAGCAGCACAGAAAATCCAAAAATCATTGTGATGCTCAGTAAAATGTTAGTAAAAACAAAATACAGTGATTTGCAAATTTCATAAACTTTTTCATAATTTTTTTTATTCACGATAGAACACATGAAATGTTGAAAGTGAGACATTTCACCTTTTAATGAAAAATAATTCATTTTAAATTGTGAGTGGTGCTGAAAAGGAAAAACCTGGAAGAATACTTGGAAGCAAAAAAATAAATAAAAGATAAAAAAACCCCCAACTAACTAATTTAGAGGTTGTCCAGAAATCTGCATAAAAATGCAAGGACTTTGAATCTCTTCATTTAAAGTACACAATATTATCTAAAGACTTGGGATCTGGGGAAATATCCACTGCATTAAAAACAGGAATCATTTTGTAAAGGAAATTACTGCACAGACCCAGGAACACTT
Organism: Zenarchopterus dispar; assembly: GCA_028564865.1. Taxonomy (NCBI): domain Eukaryota; kingdom Metazoa; phylum Chordata; class Actinopteri; order Beloniformes; family Zenarchopteridae; genus Zenarchopterus; species Zenarchopterus dispar. Next base: position 8,949 of record JAOWBL010004764.1, on the reverse strand, counting down.
CCAGAAATTACTGCGTAGGAACACTGTTGTGCCATCCACAAATAAGCCATATGTGAAACACCACCTTCTTTTCTGGGCCAACATTTATTCAAAATAAACTGCGACAAACTAGAAAAGTGGCCTAATGACAAAGAAATTGAAATGTGAAATCTTTTTTTTTTTCTTCTTCTTTTTTCCAGCCATAGACAACGATGCATCCTGCAAACTAAAGATGGGAAGGACCATGCATGAAATGTCAGTGCTCGGTTCAAAATCCTGCATCTTTGATTGTACAGGCATTTATTAGTGCCTTTTGAATGCTCAGCTTGCATGAAAATATCTCACATCCCAACTATTATACATACAGTAATATAGGCATATAGCTTGGAAATCAACCCTCTGCCTGCACTGAACTCCTTCCACTATTAGCATGTCAGTGACTGGTTAGGGATATATTTTCTGAAGCAGCAGTTTTAATGGTCTAAATTATGACTAACTGTTTGGTTATGCACATGATGACAAATGTCAACAATCTGATTCTTAAAATCCCTCAAAGCTAAACAAATCAGCAGGCGGAGTGATGAAGTTCAGCTGCACTTAACCCCGTGTCCTTCAAAAGCATTTATGTGGAGATTTCAGTGACTACAAGAGGGCTTATTACAGATTGTCTGCTGGCCACTGATGGAAATTATTGTTGAGTGTTTTTGTCTCCTGACAAATACTCATCAAAAGGCCTCCACCCAGTCTAGCAAAGATGCACAGCCCAGTTCAGCCTAAAACTGTACCAAGGAACAAATCTAAAAGACATTACTATGGGAGATCACAGTAAGCCCATCACATGACAAACTTACTTATGTTTAACAAAAAGTGACCACGCCATTACTCAAATGCTGCTCCATCTCAGTGTAAATTCACAGCAAAATGTGAAATAGTATAATTGTTTAAGAGTAACTGTAAAGCTGTTTTTTCCCTTTATTTTGTGTCAAATAGTTGGAAGATGTCATCCGGACAAGATCAGGGAGTTGGAATTGAAGCTTTGCGACATGTGGTGAGTGTTGTGAAAGGATCATCTGACCCAAACCTAAACCCTACTAAGTCTGTTTGTTGAATCCACAATCCAAATGGACACTGAAGACCTGCTGGGGTTGTGCAATGTGCAGATTTAAAAAAAAAAAAAAAAAGACAGAGAGAGAACCAAAGGGGTCTGAGTTCATGAAATTCCACAGCGACAAGGGTGGTTAAATAAATTCTGCTACTTTTATCAACATTTTTTTTTTAAAGGAACAATTTTATTCATGCTTTTAAATGAGTCAACACTGATTTAAAGACACCCAGCAATCGTCAAATTGGACTACAAAAGAACAAATTTCCACCTTCAGAGACCCCGTCAGCACTCAGCAGTGTGTTGAAAGTAATTTGACACTTTTTGAAAGGCAATTTTTGGCTTAAGAACTTTTATGAACATTTAATAAGTGTTAGGTTAGAGTGTGCGTGATTTCACAGACAAAAAGTATATCCTACACCATCAAAGTTCTCACATAAAAGAGATGGTCAGAAAAAAAAACAATGCATGTGGTTTAACATTTTCCCTCATACCCATACTATAAAATTTGTTACTGATTCTAAAGACGCAATGTGAAAACACAGCAGAGGTTTATGACTTTCATCCATCCATTTTCTGTACCCGCTGAATCCAATTACTGGGTCACGGGGGTCTGCTGGAGCCAATCCCAGACCATAGCAGGCGATAGGCAGGGGTACACCCTGGACAGGTCACCAGTCCATCGCAGGGTTTACGACTTTCAAGTCTTTTAATTGGTGTTATAATTTTATAGACAACACTTTAGTCTCATTAAGTAAAAAGTCCAAAGCTTAATGCTAACACTAAAATAAGAATAGTAGCTACACCAAAAAAATTAAGAAAAAAACATTGCGTCTTAAAACAGGTCTGTCGATGCTACTTGTATTTACTTGTCTGGAGATCTACGGTGAAGTGCCTGGCAGTCAGAAGTCTGATGCGTCTCTCTTTGTTCAAAAGGAATCCTAAAACTTCTTTAGTCACTCAGGTCTCAACTGTGCGACCATAAAGTCTATGTCCATACATGTTCATGTACAGCATAAAATAATTTTCAAAAGAAAATATACTCTGAGGTTTTATGTATCATGACAAAAATAAAAAATCTATGTCATCACCAGATGTTGCTGTAGCTGTTCATGTTTCAAAAAAGCGGGGGCTACACATTCATTTGTCATTTCCTGTTCTATTTTGATCCTCATTTCATCTGTCTCATTTTGATCAGTGCCAGATGTTTGTAGATTGTGTGTATGTTGTTACTGTTGTAGCCTTTTCTGCCGGTGTTTAAGCCGCTCAGTGTAAGAGCTTAATTTTTTTTTTTTTCCCTTTGTCACCGTTTATTGTTTTACTCTCCGTTTATTGCCTGCCAGAGTTTGTGATCCACCCTATTTATTGCTCAGTCATTTGATCAATTACTTTGTACCATTGCAAAGAATTCCTCATTTAACCTGCTAAACTTGTTGTTTTATGTTGCGTTTAACAGCTTGGCCTTTAATAGGTTTTGAAATTAAACACAAACTCAGGTGGAAAACAGATACATCACATATTTTGTTACACTCTCATTATTTATGGAAAACTAAACCAAACTACAGTAGCAGTGTACAAAAAAGAAAGAAGTCAAAAGCGAGGGTGTATCGAAAAAAGATAATGTGTTGTTAACCAAATGCACTCATTAACTGTTTAATTAATTCAGTTTTTGGCCTTTTAAATGTTTGGAATACCTGGGTGTGTAATGTCATTGTTAGTGTTTTATTTTATTGTAAATTTGTATGTTTTCCCCTACTTTATTCAAGTTTTAAATTCTTTTTTTTTTCTTTTTTTCAGGTCTGTCCCAATTTAAGCCCAGCATCATGGAGAGGGCAAGATGTGTGCTTCAAATACTGCAAAGGCCAAACCAAATGTTGCTAAAAAGAGCTGGTCTAGCTTTTTCCAGAACTTCCTGTTTGCATCATCATCAGTTCTGTCTCCTAGACACGCTGGCAGCAGCCATTCCTCATCCATCTTTTAGGATAGATACAGAAACTCTCATTTTACTCAATTTTTTATTACATAGTTTGCAATAAGATGAAAAAAAAAACTTTATTGTTGGTGCTAGCTTCTGAATTATCTCAGCAGGCTGCCAATGGACTGCAGTCCAGCTGCCACATCTGAGATCTATCTGCCAATCACCAACCGGACAAACAACCTTGACTCTCGCCCCAATATTTTCTACCTGCTGCCTACAGCTACTCTTGACAATTTTGATGGAGAAGAGTATAATGACTGAGCTGAAAGGAAATCATGGTGTCTCGCTAAAAACAGAAGGCAATAACTTCCCATGAACATACATCTGCTCCCACACATGGATAAATGAGCCTGCACTCAGTTTAAATTTTCCTGCTGGAGATCACATTTTACTCACCATCATGTTCCAGAGAATATTTTTTCAGCTTTATTTCAAAGGTAGTGATGATGCAACAGTAATTGTATCAATAACAAAAAAGAAAAGGGCCCAAATGTTGACTGTTGATTTCTAAATCCATATATTTTGTACTTTGTACACAATATTCAATATTATGTATTATAAATAGGTCTGATGATGCCGGTACTAATCCACAGTGAAATCGCTTATGCTAGGGCACAACTTGCTTCAGTTGTAGTGGTACACTCCTCTAGCGCACTTTTTTCTTTCTTCTAAATCTACAAGCTTGTACAAATGTTACTGCTGGAGCACAGAAACCATTGCTGTCATTTCAATTGTTCTGTAATGAAATTGCTGGAAACCATAATGTCTTCAAAATATTATTAGTATATCCCAGAATAAACTGAATTCATCTTGTTGGTAAGATAGAGGCTGGTGATGTACAGATCAGGTGTCTGCATACATTTCACCTCTTATGAGAGCTAAATATACAAGGCTCAATCTGCACAAGAAACCACAGAAAGGCTTAAGTATCACAGATTTCAGAGGTCTGATTTTGTTCAGGGTTTTACTACATTTGTAAGACATGAACAGTTTGGTCTGTATATTTTTAGCATCACAAGCAAATTAGTTACTACAGAGCAATCAGAGACACAGCTTAACCTTATTTCTTCAGAGTTGGCAAGTTCAGAAGTCAAACTTTTAGTGTTAATTAGCTTAACTTGGACATATAACTTTGATATTCAAGAAGTACACCTTTTTCTGATGTTGTCCATTAAAACAGTAAAATCACTTATGTCTTGATCATTTCCGAAAAGGAAATTTTTCTTCATTTTCTTCTTTACTGATATACTAATTTTATTTCAGATCTGCTAGAATTGTTTTTTCTGACAATAAAACTTCTCAAATGCATGTAAAGAGCTCGACTCCAAACATCAACGGCAGCAAAATGTAGCGTAACAAAGCAAAGGATGAATTCTGATGTTTTTCCCAACATAAACTCTGCAGGTTGTCACCATCTTATCTCACAACATGTTATAAATAATTTCATAGGTACTGGCAGCTGAGGAGTTTTCTACAAGTCCTACACAGCCAGACATGCATGTATGTATGTTTGTATTAGTTGATTAGACAACACCTAATATACAGAGAAAAAAGGGAACTATCACAAGGGTTCTGATCTTCCTGTGTTAACCCCAGCTTTCCCGTTCAGCAATGACATGAATCATGATCCTGATTTCATGCATCACTTGACCCTTTCTGTCCTCAAAATAAACTGATCTGCAGACACTTCATCCATTAGAGGAAGAGGCTGATTGAATGGTTCAGCGTGAAGATAGAAAATAAATGAATAAATAAATTGCTAAATTGCTCAAATTTAGACAAAGGAACTGCTGTCAAAATATTACATATGTCTGTTATTTACTTCTGCTGAGATGATCCATGGTAGAGTAAGTCTTTAAGAGTTCAAATACTCAAAAGATATCAAAATTGTATTATTAAAGAGCCAACTTTTGCTAAACTAATGTTTAATCAGGTGCTCTGACACAAGAGTACACTTATCTACTTATCAACTACTTAAGAAAACAAAACAAACAAAAAAACCTCTTATATCATCAGTTAATTTTTCAGTGGATTGCAACATCAGACACCAACAAGACTCAATAGTTGTTTCAAAACACCAAAATGTTGCTTCAGTCAGATTTTAAATACAACCAGCAAAATGATGATACTTTGGAAAGCCAATTTAATGTGAAACTCTAAATGTACACGTGTATAGAAGAACATTTTTAAAGCATAATCTACATTGTCCTGTAAGAAAGGTATGCATTCTATGCTTCAGATAATTTGGGGACATTGATATTTGAAATATCATTACATGACTTAGCAGAATTCAATTGCATGCAAACTAACTTAATTTCTACAGCAGATATTGAATCATTAACTCAAGAAAGTCTGCAAAATTGCAAAAGTATTATTATTATTAACTGATATTTTTCTTTAGTATATCAATCTCCAAATAAAACCTTTGCAGCTGATGTAAGGGGATCTTTGGGCAACTGCTGACTAATTCAGTATCCAGACATGGTCACTATTTTATATTTATTGCTCCCACTTGCTGGTGAAAGCTATTTGTGTCCAGTGCAGCTACTGTATTTTGCATTAACAAAATTATTTAATCTCAACAAATGATGCTGCCTGATTAATATGACAGTAAACATATGGGTCTCAAGAATCTGGAAACCTACAAATCTCACATTACCACTTTTATCAGAGGCAATAACATGTGTTCCCATAAAATCCCAAACTTTATTTTCAAAGCATGCTCTATTTATTTATTTTTGTTTGGCACTTTTCAAGCCCCTGGCAACGTGATTATTCACTGGTCTACTGGATTACTTTATTTTAATGAAAACTATTGTTCAGCCATCCAGTCAGATATGGCAAAGGGTAATGGGCACCAGTATGGAGTAGCATCTAGCCATGGGCACATGAAGTCTGTAAATATTCTATATTTATTCCTTTTTTCCTAGTTCAATCTCTTGACAGAGGTCACTGGCACAATTTACAGAGAAATCGGGGAAAAAAAGAGAGAAGAACGAGACATGAGATTAAGATAACAGAAAAGAAAAATATATTGTGATTTTTCTTTTCCTCTAAAACATGGAGACATCTTACCCCCGCTCAATTCTTCCCCATTTTGTTCCATTTAAGGAATTAATGTCAAGCAATGAGATGTTTTCCAAGGCATTTAAAGGAACCAACTCTTGGCAACAGCTTATCATTTAACAGCCTGAAGTCATGTGCGTGCTTCTTAGGTAACTTTCTTCTGCAGGCACCCAACAGAGTGGCTTGCCTAAAAAACAAAAAATGTCCAAAAAAAGCCATCAGGGACAAAGAAAATCTAATATCATATTGACTGCTGATCTGTATCTAAGCAGGACAGGAAAAGATAAGGATATAATTTAATGCTGACAAAGTTCTCATAATGACACTGGCATAGTGAGGAAGTTGGTGAGTCTCAATGATCTGAAGTGAGCCTGATAGGTGCGCAGTGGGCTAAAACATTAAATAAAATTACTTCGAAAAAATGGCAGACAAAGTGTTCATTTCACAGTTCATATGCCATGTATTCTGATATCACTTTCACGCTAAGGTTCGTCTGATGCAGAAAGAGCTGTTAGACTAGTAGATACTTGGATCTGCTTGTCCAAATGCCTCAGAGCCATTTATTAAGTCTGCATATTCAGTGGACTGTGAATTCAATTTATGGCAGCTGTTTTATAGTTCAAAGAGCCAGAAGATGGAAAAAAGGTGAAAAAGCCATCGTTATACAATGTTTGATAAATTATTCAATGAAGAACTGATCAATAGTTGCACCGCTTCATTAACTTTAACAAGCGAATGGTCTTTCTGTGTAAACTGTACAGACAGAACATTTCTCAGCGTGTCTCTCTTCAAAAATAAACATGTCAATTCTGCACTTGCAACTGGGACCTCCACTCAACTTCACGAGCTTCTCAGCGCCAAGTGAGATTAAGGATCTACACAAGTTGGTGATATACCAGCATCTTGCTGTCTCAGTGGCACCCACCCACTCAGGCAGCGTTACAGAAGAGTGTCAATGTCTGCTCAGTGCAGCACATAAAAGCCTTGCCTCCAACCTGCATTTAGACAGTACTGTAGCTGATTTCCTCTAGAGAATAGAGGGGACGCCAAAGCCCCAAGGGGATTTCACCCTTTGAACTCTGTCACTGACAGAGAGAATCCAGAGAGGATTTTATAGCCATGAAAGATGGCTGCATCTTAAGAACTAGACCCATGTCAAGCTGGTCCAGCAGCCTGAACATGGAGAAATCCATGTTCATATTCCAACATAATTGGTTGTTATGAACATGGTACAGGACTTTAGATCTGTTGACACGAAGAAAGGTTGGAATCCAAAAAGATAGGTAGTCAAGTTATTATGTCACACAGGTATACATTATGAAAGGCTGCAATGTCCAGGGAGAGCATGAATGTTGTTAAAAGCAACATGAGCAACCTTATTAAATATTTAAGAAGCCATTATGTAAAAGGCCACTAGGAGTTTATAAAGTCAAAGGGGGAAGACAGAGAGACCACAGAAGCAAACTCTGCTTTTCAGAAACAAATGAAATTTGTCAAAGAAGGCCAGAAAGCCACATCAAAAATGAGCAAAATCCCAGAATTTGTCATCTGGCATGGATGAATAGCACCAAATGAGATTTTACCTTTTAATTATGACAACTACTGGTTTGTATAATAAGTTTGTCAGTTATATACTAAGCAAACATCAGTTCCAAAAAACAGAAAAATAAAAAACGGCAGTAACCATTACCACTCCTTTTGGAATGTGGAGACGAAGTATAATTAAGGAATATAATTTCCACATAAATTCTATGATTCATGCAATAAAAATTTGGTCTTAAATATTGTCTATAAAGTCTTGATTTTTAATAATAAATGAGTTTACAGCTTTCCATACAGCATAAGAGTGCAGAGTGCAATAAAGGAGGACAGCAAATCATGGAAACAACAGTGAAGCAAAACACAGTCTTCTAATTCAAATCTATTTAAGCTGCAATGAGCAAGGTAATCACTGACATCATTACTGGTTTAAACCAGAAGGTGATATACAGAGACAGCAAGAAAAGGCTCACAAAATTGATATTCAAGTATGGCCTCTTTTGTGGACCAATGTAAAAAAGATGTTGCAGGTCTGAAAAAAGACGTTGGCCTTCCAAGGTACAGAGCAAATGGAAAATGACAACAAAAGTGGAAGAGAAATGGGTAACAAGGCTTTTATGCAGTCAGACTGCAGAGAGACCCCTCTCTGCTTTGGAAAGACAATAACATGATGCATAGTTCTCCTCTCCATTCTGCTCCATCTTCATTTACTGCCACAGCCACAATGTCAAGACGTCTCTCACCCTGATGCAAATAGTGATTGATCTATAATTTGCCCACATATTTAAAGTGCCAGGAAGAGTATAATGCAGGTAAGAGAAAACAGGTGAACAGATTTTATATCTGCTGCTTCTAAAATGTCAGAAACACCAATTTTAAAATGATAACTCACTCAGATCTTTCAGTCAGTGAACAATATATTATGATTATTATGACAGGAAGCATCACATGCAGGTCAGTAAAAAGTTGTGTGGATAAAAATTCTCTATAAATAGTCAAAGGAGACGATAAAGAAATGTGTACTTGATTTAGTATTGCATGATGTTTGCAGCAATTGATACATAGCCCACCAGGTCTGTTGCTGTCAGTTCAGTATGAACATCTTTAAATGGTTTTAAATAACAATGCTTAGCTCACAAGTCTTTTCACTGATAAGAGGCAAACTCTATTGGAGGACTAAGACAAGCTCTCTTGTTTCATTTCATTTAGCTCCTTTCTGGTTAGCAGCTGTGTGTGTGTGTATGTATGTATATGTATATATGTATGTATGTATGTATGTATGTAT
>JAOWBL010004763.1:0-10821 GCA_028564865.1 Zenarchopterus dispar | reverse complement strand
CTCTGATGCTGCTGTTGCTATAGAAACACCTGGTTCTGTATTTTGTTCTTACAATTGTTTTCTTGCTCTACAACTCCACTGTTTACATGAATGTTCACTTTTATACTTTAATCCCCTCTCCTAGTCTATGATACTCTTCTTTATTGTATTTTTTGTATATTATTTTTAAACTATTCTCTGTATTTTTGCATCTAGGAAAGGAAAGAAACATCCTTTTAAATTCTTGTTTATGTGTACTCACAAACTGCAGAAATTGACTATAAAAAAACTTGAATCTTGAATGTTAAATTTAAATAAAGAATGTAAAATCATTTTCCACCACAGCTTAAGTTAAATAAATATGTCTACTCTAGGATCTAATCAACTTTGAATATATACTGAAGCAGAAACATCAAAAACACTCTAAAACTAAAACTTTGATTAATTTTTTCTACTATACTCATCAAATTAAACTGTGATTGTTTTAGTAACTACAGTTTTTCAGGCTCTGGTTAGCCAGTCATCCACAGGTGAGGAAAAGGACAAATATCAGATGTTATTTAGCCTTTGATTATCTTTTTTTGTTTGTTTGTTTATTTTTTTTAAAGATTGTACGTTTGACTATTGGAAATTAAAACTTTCTGTAAATAAATAAATAAACCATGTAATCCATTAGTCAAAAGTGAGTAAGTTCTTTTAATTGGTAAGTAAAATTAAAAATAAAATGAAACAAAATACCATAAGTAAAGTCTTGTCTCTGTACTTTTATTTACATTTTAAAAAAAAAACTAAACTAACAAAGAACTGGAAAAGAGGGAAAAGTCAGCAGCAGCTGAAGTTTCTGGACTCTATAATTATAATTTTTTTTTTTTTTCCAGATGCAGAGTGGTCACAGGTTGGACACCCCCACCCCTCCTCCTCTTCTTTCAACACACAAACACACGCACACACGGAGTAGTCATGTCACAGAGGATGGTGTGTGGAGTCGTCATGCCAACAGCAGGCATTACTGCTGGTTTCATCACGGAGACAATCCCAGGCTGGCCTCAGTGTGTGTGTTTATAGCAGGCTACACCCCCCCACCCCCTCCCACCACCACCACCACCGCCCCCACCTCCCCTACTGACACGCACACATACAGTAAACTATTTAAGGGCCTTCTTATCTCAGTTTTGCATCATCTCTGGTGACCTCTGAGTGTGATGATGTCGACCCAAACACGCTCAGGTTTCTCGCAAAAAAAAAAAAAGGGTTCATAAATGTTGGGTTTTAACTCTCAAGAGCAGCAAATAAGGATATCCAGGCGTAGACAGACGGAGTAATGGCATGTTTACCAAGAACGGAGTCACACTCCTGCTGTGTGTGTGTGTTCTGTGTGTTAAAGCGCACACGTTAGTGCACACGTGTTGCTGCCATGGAGTCTGGACTGGAAACACGTTCACAAAAACACTTCCACAAAAACATCGGCCTGTTTAGAGCCAGCGTTACCTTCCTGAGATGCTGAAGTCTGGTTTCAGTTAGGCTTCTTTTACATTCCCATGATCATACATCCATTTTAGCATGTTTTCATTTTTAGTCACTTTAGTGGAGGACACACGCTCGCCCCACATCCACTCCTGCGCTGCACTGAACAAAATTCCCATTTAAGAGATATTTTTGGTGTTTAATACTTAAAACAACACGGAGGAACTTTTGCAACTATAAATAAAAAAATTAAAAAATCAGGATTTCCATCGTAGCTGCTTTTTTATAACATTTTCTCAAAATGGTATGAAATAAGGAATTTTTCCATCCTCAGTTATATAATTGTTTCTGTGAGTTTGTTTTCAATTGCAGACCGACAATATTTCCAAAGCTGCATTTTGACATTTTGGCTTGAACTTGTGACGATTTTTATTGAAAAAGCACGAGATGATCAATACAAAGACAACGCAGAGTTTCCCTAAATGAATCATCTGATTGTGATTGGTTTACAAGGAAATAAAAACTCAAAACCTGTGGCCCAGAATTACATCATCATATTAATAATTCAGGCTTTGAGCAGATGGAGCTGTGATTGAAGCCCGCTGATTTGGATGGGACAAAATGATGCAGAACCGTCCTCATGACCCAAAAAAATGGAGAAAAGTGGTTTTCAATCACAGACAAAACAAAACATGTTTAGAGTTTTTATCTTTAATGACAGAAGAATTCTTTTATTGTGAAATTGTAACATTGTAATGTCAAAGAACCGCATTTTTGTCATCTAAAGATGCAATAACTGAACTTAAAACTGGTCCAATTCGAAGCCAAGTGGACTTTATGATTCACTTGTTTATTTAGTCTAAAAACATTAAAACCTCTTCAGAGTTCAAAGGTTCAAATCGGCGTGTAAGGTGGTATTTAATTTCAGTTTTCTACTTGACAGATAATGCAAACATCTTTTGTTGTTGTTGTGTTACATGCTTTCACCTGAGGCCTGAAAGTTTTTTGATTTTTTACAGTTTGCATTTTGAGAATTCTGCATCAAAACGGTGACAGCAGAATCAATAAACTCAATAAATCAAAAGAATCAATAAATGATGTACATCATGAAATACTGAGAAAAAGAGAGAGAGCAAGGAGTGGGGCTGACATCTGTTGTTATGGAGATGAAGCTGAGATGGGCTGCAGATATTTGATTTTTTTTTCCCTTCAGGCAAAATAAATAAATAAATAAAAATTAAGAGTTGGAGATACATTTATTTCTTATTTTTTCATCAGGAGAATAATGATTCTTTGTAGAAGGAAACAGTTTTATGTTACTTCCCCCTCCTTGAAATAATCAGGACACTTTTGGGTTAAAAAAAAAAGGCTCTAAAACTGCAAGCAGCAAGTTGAAAAAGCAGCCGACATCACACCTATAAATTGCTGTATTGTGCTTCTTATATTAAAAAAATTGGTAAAATAAAAATTTAAAAGATACTGCTTTGAAAAATACTACTTTCCCAAAGAGAGAGCGATGAAAGATCTGCGGCTTCGGTTGACTTACTGACAGGATGTAAAAGGGGAACTTTGATTTTTACTAATCACTTCCTCGAGTGGGAAGTCAATTGTTTGAAAAAAAAAAAAAAAGAATGTGAAAATCAGCTATAAAAAAAAAAAAATCAATTCTGATGTACAGACTCAAATGTGACACTTTATCAAAAAGATTGATTAAAGAAATTCCAAGTATAAGCTCGTCATTAAGCACCTGACAGGGAATCGCAGTGACTTTACATCAATTTTAGAGTGAAAAAAAAAAAAAAGAAACCTTTGAAGAAGTAAAACAGATGGCTGTTAGAAACACATTATAAAGATTTATTATCTAGTAATTACACATGTTAGAGCGAGACACCTTTTCCATAAATCACTGGCGGTAATTGATCATCAACAACATTATGATTTTTTTTTGCCTGACAAACTGTATGATTCAGGCATATAATGACTATAAAACTCTACTATAGTCTTATTTAACACCTTTATGGTACCAAACACCTCATAATTGTATTTAATGCCTGTTGAATTTGATGGGATGTGTGAAAAAGCAAAATACACAGACGTGTTGTTCTGGTCTATGTATAAACTCAGGTTGGTAAATCGGAGGGATCTTCATCCAATCAAAAGGATCTGACTCATTTATATAAGGAGACATGCTATGTATAAAAATAAAACACATCTTTATAAATCATTTATTTAACTGAAGACGAATCCTTTATTTTAAACTACACTTGCTGTGGTTTAACATTTGTGTTCTCAGAGCACATGAGATTAGTAAATAACGTGTGTGTCTTGGATCTAACCTAATCATTACACCAAAGCTGATAAGCTTCTGCGGGTTTTGGTTCTCATTGTGACCTTTTATTTGTAGAAACTCTGGGACATGAGTTGGTAAATGTAAAATTTGCCCTCCAAACTAGTGTTAAGACCATTCAGTTTAGATAAAGATTTATTAAAGCCACCAGATGGAAATGACTGCTTGAACACATCTTATTTTCATTTTATTCTAAAAGAAGTTGAAAATGATCCAAAATTCTGCTGAAAATCCAAAGATATCAGAGTCTCCGGTGTTTTAAGGCTGTGTCATTTTAATGCACTCTTAAAGGTGCGCTATGTAGGATTTAAAAGCAGGTTCTGGTGTTGCTCTGATTTATTTAATCGTGTTGAGAATATTTCCCTCGATCGACCATTTAAAGTGCTTTGACTGAACCTCGGGGGCAAGCGGACCCCTGCAGCACCAGCAGCATCTGTTAACACGTCTACAGTCAAAGGAAGAGAGCTATTTGAAAAAGAAAAAAAGAGTAAAGCCTGGCATCACTTTGCTGATGGTGCCAAAGCAAATAAAATAAAGTAATATGATCCAGAACAGCCAACGTTTTGTTTAACTTGGCAAACAAGCTAAACTCAAATGTCCTTACCTGTTTGCTAAAATCGTAGGATGTGTGTGTCACATGTTAGCGGCTGGTACATAAACTTTCCTTTGATCTGTTCACCTTCCCATACTTGAGTTGAATTATATTATTATTAATGTTTGAAATCCCTACAACTGAAAAAGTCCAACAGAGAGCAGCCCATCTGGAGAAAACTAGATTAAAAAAAAAAAAAAACAAGTTCTCCTTCACCGAGCAGTTCAGATTTTTTCGGTACCGACATCACAAACCCAGATGAAAGCTGAATTACCCAGCATTCCCATGCTTATCATGTTTATCTTCATCCAGCTTAAAATCACGCTGCGTTTGCACATTTCAAACATGACATTAGTACATCAGGATATTATGTCAACTTCTGGAAAAAATTTGCAAAATAATCTTTAGTTGTGTTGATTTTTATTCATTTTAATAGTCTTTTCACACTTTATGATGCTTCTCTAATTACTCTACCAGTCAAACAATGACATATGAACAGGATTTAAGCAATTATTTAAATAAACTCCCACAGTTTTTTAAAAAAATGAAGAATGAACAGTGTGTGTGAAGAGAAGTCAGACGAGCCTTTAACGCTGCTCTTGGATGTGCGAGGTTGCATCTGATAAAGTTCACCTGCTGTATTGCTAGAAATCTCGAATATAAATGAGGTTAACTGATACGATCAGCGCTTGGCACAGAGCTCAGAGTGAGAAAGCTCTGTCGGAGAACACCCTCAAGGGTGTTTCATCGTTTAACCACCCCGGGGCTTTAACAGTCTCTTAAACTCCCACTGTTAGCAAAAGTTTAAACTGAGCGTTTCCCCCCAAGGCTCCGCGGATCAGGATGCCCTGAAGCGAAACACGGAGAGCGGCGGAGGGAGACCACCGGGACAGAGCCGGGTCCAGACGGCTGGTCGGCAAACAGGAAGTGGATTTAAGGTGCCAGACTGCAGACTCAGATGTGGATCACAACTTTTCCGTGTCGCGGCAGCACAGGTGGAAGACCGGTGATAATCCCGAGAACGAGGACAGTGTGTGTGTGTGTGTGTGTGTGCTGCAAGTGTTGATCTCACTCTATGTGTGTGTGTGTGTGTGTGTGTGTTCTGATGGCAGGCCGTAGTTGAGTCAGACACTTGGCCTCTGATTTCATCACATCGGTTATGAAAGAGACAGTAAAGTTTAACACGCACACACGCATGCATACAGACTCAGTGTTCCTGCTGCTCTGTTTCTTCAATATTTCATCATGTGGCGTAAAAACATGCTAACCATGTGGAGATAACCTGCTGCGAGTGCATGTGTGTGTGTGTGTAACCAGGTCAGTCAGGCTCTGCACCTGCAGCTTTACGATCAGCAGAGCCGGCGACGCTCACGTGTGCACAAAGGCCAAAGGTCACCGCGCACAGAGAGGATCGACATGACGACGACGCGGCCTCATTTCCTGTGGAGCAACATATGTTTGTTGATCCTGCAGGGATTAAAGTTCAGCTTCACCTACACCTCCATATGTGCGTGAAAAAAACAAAAAAAAACCTGCAGGTGTCCGTTTGTCCTGCTCACAAGCCGCCGACAAAATGCAAAAACATTTTACAAATAAATATCTTCAATGGAAATCAAATGAAAGAATATACCGGGGTGGGGTTTTTTTGATGCATGTTCGAACTCTTCCTATGATTAATTTGGTGAAATGGGTTTGATGGAAACATGCAGAAACACGACTGCTTTGGTGGAGGCACAAATTGTCAGATTTCTATGCAGTTCAGTCAGCTCAGAGCTACAGGATATGGTGACTACACCCCTGTGAAATATTACTTTAATGTCAAATAATTCAAAATTACATCACCTTACACCATATGCTTTTCTTTTAAGTTGAACAGTAGGGCATCTCCTCTTATGAAAAATTAAAAACCTCTCATTTACCCAAGTAACCCACAGTAGAAATTCAGAGCAGCAGAAACCTTTCTTTACCAAGATTTAAATCCTATTTTTTAATGTCATTTTTGTTTCTGCCTGATGACAGACTTGTTCCTCCTGAGCGCGCTGCACAAACGTCCGGATAAATGCATACATCTGATGATATTTTGGCTTTTGTCAACATTTATCCTGAGTGATTCGATTCCAGTTGTTCCTGATTAGAGGGTACGCTATGTGGTCGCCTCGAGAAATCTGCATTTTAACTTAAAACACGTCTGAATGATCAGAAATAGCTCCAATGTCATGATTGGAAATGTTACCCTGAAAACAAAGAAAAGCGTCTTTGTAAGCACATCTAAATGCAGCATGTTGACTGAACGTATGAGTCGCGATCTTGTAGTGAGATGATAACTTGTGTGCTGCTTAAATTGTCTAAAACACTCACTGAAGGTGTTTTATTGAATTATGCTCGTGCGCCACACTTTTCCAGCTCACACTTTCTCTGGAAGTCATCTTGCCTGCTTCTGTTTGTGTCGCTCATGTTGTCATCTACTTCACACTTCACACTCCCACCTGATGTCATCGGTCCACAAGGATCAGTGGACAGTACATCGACCTTTCCAGACCCTGGTTCCCTGATACTGATGAGGATTATTTCATTATTTCTCTCTTGTTTTTGGCTGTCCGTTAAGTTGTTGTTTTTTTTGTTTTTTTTGCAGTGCTCTGACTTTACACTGTTGCAGAAACTCTCATTTCCACTGATAAAATCTTTGCCACGTCTTATTCAGAGATAGATTATGAAAGAAACACACCATGAGTGGCTTTATTTGAGTGGGACAGTCACTGAGAAATGAGGTACAATGACTCGACCTCTTTACCCTCTACTTTTATCCTCTTGTTGTCCTCCACCCTCCTTCAGTTCTTTTAATTTTTTTTTAACCTTTCCAGTTTCTCTAGTAATTATTTTCCATGTAAAACCCTGATGGATAAAAGCAAACGGACACGATACATGCTCTTGAAACTACATTAACTACAAACTGTAGTTTTGTTTCCGTGGGCACTTTTATTGCATCAAGTCTCTATCTTCAGGCATGTATTTTCAGTGTAGTTTTTTTAAAATATTTGGCTTTTCTGCACAAAATATTCTGTTTTAAAGTAATGTGATTTTTCAGAGATGATATAGTTACATTCAGGTGATATTACAAATATCAAACCACTTCTGTAAATCTGACTGTTCTTCTATTTACACTTACAGTTCTCTGACTTCTTAAGTCATTACAAGTACTCTGGATTCACTTAAATTATGGACAGATTTTAAAAAAAATACTTATGTTACTTATATTATGTTAATTCAGCACTCTTGAAACCCTGGTTGTAAAGGGTTTACACAAAAACCTTGGCATAAAGAAATGAGTCACAGCAAGACAACAACAACAACCATAATGAAACATAAAGTGGACTTTTGAATGATATTTAAGGGGCAAAAATTAACATTTATAGATTTAGCTCCACACGCATCCCTGTAGGTGTGGAGGTTAAAACTTTTTTATGCTGTGTGTAAGATTTATTTGTTTTGTTTTTTTTATCTTGTTTTGTCATCTTTTCTTCTGTTCCATCTTTAGTTTATCAAGTCTCTGACTCACCTCATGACCTCCACTGCAGCTCTGTGTGCCAGTTTCATTCTTATTCATGTGTGAAATAAAGTAATAAAGAGAAATACTTCTGTTTCTGGGGGCAACCGGGACAAAAGTCCAAAGTTACTCTAGCTGGTTTTTTCAAACAGCAAAGGAGGGGAGACGCCGAGGGTTAAAAGACACTTGTTAACTGTAATCAAAGTCGACACTGATATTAACAACAACAACAAAAAGCTAATAAAAACAGTCCAGTAGATAGACTCTGAGCCCCATCACTGCCAATTCATCTTCACAGTCGAGCATGAGAAAAGTCTACCAGGCCTTGATCGGATGACCTGAGGGAACAAGCATGAATATATGATGCTGCAAACACGCTGATTTATTCTGCAGCCAGACTGTTCAAGGCCTTATTGATGTGGAGGATTATGAGCTGAACAAGAGCTGAGCTTTGGCAGCGATGGCAAGGGATATTTTATTAAACCGGATTAAGTATCTGTCTACCTATCCCTCACGCAGTACTGAATTTAATTGACACCGGGCAAATGGGAGGCGTGAACGCTAAAACAGATTGTTTTGCAGGAATTACAGATCTATTTCATGTAAACCACGTCATCCATAAATCCAGATGCTAAATTTGTGTTTTCCAGACTGAAGTATCTGCAGATAATTAACTTTATAAAAAAAACTTATCTGGGTCTGCAAGATGTGACAACACAAGTATCACATGGCTAAATATATAACCAGCATATCACCTGGTGACTTTTAATATTTGTTTATAGTCCAAGTCAACTAAACCAATAAGTCACATTGTCCATCTGAAAGCACTCACAACGCTAGAAGACCAGACTGTAGATGAGTCTGGCGTTTCAGGCTCAAAGCACCAAAGTTTTTGGTAAAAAAAAAAAAAAAAGAAAACAACATTAACATTAACAACAACAACAACAACACCTGTACACACTGAGCTCAGAGCCTGCAAGAAGTGAAGTGCTTAGTTTCTTTTACAGGCTGAAAAAAAAACAACCATTGTATAATTCTCTTAAAACCCTTGGAGTGTTGAAAACCTCCAGGTTTGGTAATGTTTTTTTAAAACCGCCTGAGGCCAACAGATGTGAGGAGGTGTGATCGCTGAGCCTCCGGCTGCAGACGGCTCACAGATTAAGGTCTGAGATCAGCCGGTGGCTGCAGGTCTGCAGGTCAACGCTCCTTCTCACTGAGTTCACCTTGTGAAGACAAAGCACTCAGACAAGGTCCTTACTGCTGGAGCTAAACCTCAGTTACACCATGTTATCATGAAAATTGTTGCAGTTCACTTCATTTTTACCATGAGCCAAATATTTATTTTCACTTATCCATTATATATACCTACTTTTCTTTTGTTATAGATACAAATATTTTTTGTCTCTTTCTTAAACAACCACTTTCCAAAAAAAAAAAAAATCACATAAAAAAGTAAGACCTATATATTGTTGTGCAATTTTTGTTGATGAACACAATTACTTTCAAATTAGTTTAGAAAACTAGTTAGAATTAAATCCAGTTTTCCAGAATCCAGTTTTCAAATTAGTTAGAAAACTGGATTTTTTTTCCCCCTCAGAAGTGTCATCTAACTCTTACAGTCTCCCATCCCAACTATCACAAAAAATCCTTTTTTTTTAATTAAAAAAAAAAACAAAAAAACCACAAAGTAATCCCTGATTCATCAGTTATCTCTCATGACAGCTGCCTATTGCTTTATGTCTCAGCATTAATGAAACTAACCTACAAAGCTACAGTGGATGTCATGACAGAGATAAGTAGGAAACTCAGCAAAGCAATATTGTAAAATAAAACAAAAGAGGCTGCTTTAGTACATACTATAAATACAATGCAGTATACAGAACTGCATACTGGTCTAACAGTCGCTAGTAAATGGTAGACCACAATAAAAAGAATTATATTACAAATATTACTAATGGAAACGGGTCACATGACTGCTCTGATCTGAACCACCATAGTGCTGGATCACAGTCTGGGATAAGGCAGGCTGGTCAACTGGACACTAGACGTTTTCCAGGAAGTAGTAAACTATGTGCACATTGTGCAGTTGTTTGCATTCCTCATATGCTGCCTTTTCTCCAAATCAGTAAACAATATTTCAAAAGCGGAGGGAGACCATTTTGTAGACTTTCCTTTGTGCATCTTTAAACTACATTAGCACTGTTGCCTCACAGCTCGATGGTTCCTGGTTCAAATCTCTTCGTCTGAAGCATTTCTGTTTGGAGTTTCATGCAAGTTTGGCTAACTGGTGATTTTTAAATGCCTGCAGTAAGCGTGAGCATCTGTATATGCAGCCCGACTCTCCAGGGTGTACTGTTTCCACGGAGACAGCTGTGATGGGCTCCAGCAGATCCCCTCACCTTGAGAGAAGCAGATACAGATGGTAAACTTATGCAGACCTTAATGCCAAATGAAAGAGCTGATCCACTCATTTAAATCAGGTGTGTTGGGACAAAGAAACACCTAAAACATGCGATGCTGAAACTGAGAAACTCCGATCTAGACCTTCCAGTATTTAACTCAAACCAACATAAATCTCTTCTTATTTATTTTTTTCTTTTTTTTATGCCAGTTCATCTCTTCTCCCATCCATCCTCCTTCCTGCCTGTTAAAAGAAACTTAATTCCTACATATCTGGAAATATTTCCTTGCTACTAAAACACATGTGGAAGAGACGGGAAAGTTGTTGGAGAGGCTATAAGGACGTAGCTGTATCTTGTAGCTGTGTTTGAAGATACTAAACTGAAAGTACAGGAACATAGTTATAGTTAAAGAGCTGTCCATCCATCCATCTTCCTCCGCTTATCCGTGGTCGGGTCGCGGGGGCAGTAGCCTGAGCAGGGGGACCCAGACTTC
>JAOWBL010004762.1:0-10821 GCA_028564865.1 Zenarchopterus dispar | reverse complement strand
AAAGAAAGTGCTGATAAGAAAGTTAATTCTTTAATGTGAACAAATTTCGTTGCATGTACATATAAATTAGCAATATGTTACGTGGATGAGCACAATCATTTACCGTATTTAGCAACCGAATAGACTAATTTTTGTAGCTTTTTAAATAATTTGTTTGTTAGACATTTTTTGTGACACCTTATTGTTTGTAAGTCTAACATTGAACAACTTGCATAATTAGGACTTAAATAGTAATTTGCTGCCAGTAATTTGTTACACCTCTGGGGTGTTAATTAGGAGAAACACGATATTTACATTTAACCTCGTCCACAATCCTTCTCCATCCACCAGGGAAGATCTCAGGACTTTCAAAAGTTTGAAGCCCATCGCTATTTTACCTCAGGATGGGTTAATGATCCAGAAATTTATCATCTTGAGGTGAAAATGTTCTCGATTACGTGAAGGGTAAATAGACGTCTGTCAAACAAGCGATATTATCGTTAAATAATAGCATTAGCAATATTTACATTAGCAACATTATTTTATCGAGTTCCAGTTGGTGCTACATCACCTCCAGTCCTGCCAAAGACGTGGAAAGGTTAAAGGTTATAAAAGGTTAGGCCGTTTCTTTAATATTTACTGTCATCAAGGCGCATGTTCATGTTGGAGGCCGGTCCTAATGATGCCGCCGTGACCGCCGTATGACATCACACGGAGCCCACGAGTTGGCTGTAGTAATGCTCGTTATGCTCCCGTGGGTTAGAAACTGTGTAGAATGACTTACCCTACCTTTAATGGATTGTTTGAGTTGATTGATTCTGTTAAATGGGATATTTTATGAAGGAAAAATAACACTTTTTTGTTCTTGACACATTGGAGCACCTGAAGTCACGAACAGATAACCAACAACAACTTTTCTACTCTTTCTCTGAGCGGGAGAACCTGAACAGATGCCTTCACAGATCATCTGAGTAGTTGACACTATGATCATATCCACACTTGGATATGGATGTTATAATTTTATATTGTTTATTGTTACTGTTATTTTTACTCCTGTCAATTGTTTTAATGAGTTTGAATATATCTAGAGAGCGCTGTATTGTCTACCATCATTGTATTGTCTATATGTTATCTATTATTTCTTTTATTTTCACCCATATAATGTCTGTATTTTATTGTTTTTATTATGCATGCGACTTCATGAAAGGCACCTATAAATAAAATTATTATTATTATAATTATAATTATTCAAGGACTTTTCAATGAGACCTCAAGAAAGTGTGTTAAAGTAGAAGCAGGGTACCATCGGCAGCCTTTAAGCTAAAGCACTAATTAAACCCTTTTGGAAACTTCAATTTTGAAATATAAACAGCATAAGTGTTTTCCACTATTTAAAAAAAAAAATTAATAATAATATTGCATTAAATGCAAAGAAAAACCAAGTTTGGAGTCCCAGGACACCGACATTAACACTAAAGCTCACAAACAAGCCCCGCTGGGTAACATACGCTCGTATCTAAGTCCTGACTTATTACTGGTTAGGAACTGTGTCTCAGGTGGTCGCAGATTTAATCTCAAACTGCATTTGTCCACCTAATGGTAATAAAATGTTCTGGGTTTTGTGATAATCACTGATAGCGTTTTATATCACACGATAAGAATAAACGCCCAGATACTCTGTCATCTTTAGCACCTTTTGCTCTTCCAATATGTTGAAAAGTTTCCACATTTAAAAACCTTTATTGAAAAGAAATGTTAAGAACGTGGAGCTTTGAAGGTGCTGTATTGAAACTTTTATTGACAGCTATTGTTTATAAGGAGCATGAGGACGTTTAAAGCACAGTCGATGCGAAGATAATTATATGTTGAGGCTTAGAAGTTTCTGGAGGGCAACGTTTTGTTTTCCTTCCTTATAAATCATTTAATGCAAATTATGTCCTACAGTGTCAGCTTATAACAGCCTCGATACATCAGTTCCCTGCAGAAGGCTGAAACTGGTTAATGAACAGCATGTTTCTGCCTCCAGATACTGACTGCTGTCAACACATAAGCAGACTTGGTTATGTGGTTTTACATGACTTCAAATCAAACCATGCAAACTCAAGTCGCTGATTAATTACTCTCCCAGATGTTTTTAAGATAATATTACTGCAGGTTTTTTTTTTTCCTGCAAGTATGAGAAATGCTTCAGGGCTCGTCAAGACTTAACCCCTTCAACAGCTGTTAACACCTCTGGTGTTTCACGTGTAAGGTTTTTATTATCTATATTCACCATTTGTGGTGTAAAAGTGTCAGATTTTATCGTGGAGAAATAAAAACGATTCACAGAAAAGCACAGAGCTTCTTCCTCGCCAAGCTGCCGACGGCACTTTAATGTGACGTTTAATCACGCCAGATGGTAGTGGAAATGTGCGACTGTTTGGGTTAAAAGTACAAACCTCATTTCCAGAGTTGCAAAGCTTTATAAAATGTAAGAAACACTTAAATGTATGCTTTACAAGTTTTCTGAATCTTCAGGTGACAAAAGGAAACTATCTTCGGTATCTTCACGTGGGAAAGTCAGAAACTAGACCAAGGACAGAAGTGAGGATTTGTGAACAGCAGTACGGCTTCATGTTGAGAAAGAGTACTACAGATCCAGTATTTGCTTCGAGGATGTTGATGGAGAAGTTCTGGGAAATCCGGAGAGAGCTTCACTGTCTCTTTGTAGATCTAGAAAAAGCTTATGAAAGGGTGCCCGGAGAAACTGTGGTACTGTATGAGAAAGTCTGGAGTGGCAGAGGTGTATGTTAGAGTGGTGAGAGCTGTAAGATGGTGGTGAGGTGTGACAGAGGAGTTCAAGGTGGAGGTGGGACTGCACCAAGGAACAGCCGTGAGCCCCTTCTTATTTGTCATGGTGATGGACAGGCTGACAGATGAGGTTAGACAGGAATCTCCATGGATCATGATGTTTGCAGATGACATTGTGATGTGTAGTGAGAGCAGGGAGCAGGTGGAGGGAAATTTAGAAAGGTGGAGGTACACTCTGGAAAGTAGAGGAATGAAGGTTAGCCGCAACAAGACAGAGTACTTGCGTGTGAATGAGAGGAACCGAAGAGGAACAGCGAGGTTACAGGGAAAGGAGATAAAGAAAGTGGAGGATTTTAAGTATTTTGGGTCAACAGTCCAGGGCAACGGAGAGTTTGGAAAAGTGGTGAAGAACGGGTGGAGAAAAGTGTCAGGAGTGATGTGAGACAAAAACGTGTCAGCAAGAATGAAAGGAAAGGTGTACAAGATGGTGGTGAGACCAGCGATGTTGTTTGGTTCGGAGCCTCAGATGGATGGTGTAATCCTGGACGTGTTGTTGTGAAGGAGCGACTCTACAACCCAGATATTGGACTCTGGATCACAAGTTTCTGTCCATGTCACCTTCTGAGTCATATGTCGACATGACATGATGATGTCATCGGCTCAACTGTTGCCAGGCAAGCGAATTGAGATTTCGAGCATGCCTCTCTCTGCTACACTTTCAACAAAACTCGTATCTTTTAACTGATCTATGAGCCTCTGATGGTGTTTTTCTTCTGAGCAGGAAAGTAAATCTGAACAAGGTATGTGAGGAAAAAGTAAATGCTTTGACACAGAAGAAATGTAAAATATCACCCTGATAAATGCCTTAATCTAAAACTACTTTTCTTTAACAGTGAAAGAAAATGTCAAGTGAATCAGCCTTTAATTGTTTCAGAGTAGGTTCCCTCAAACTTCAGAATTAAAACACGTTTGAGTGTTCAAGACTAATCTGACAGCTAGTAGCTGGGACACTCGTTTCAATGCCCGTATGAGACTTGATCCCGAGTTACAAAGTGGACAAGACACTTGATCTAAGCAAATCTCGCTGCAGGTAGGAAGAAGTGATAAAGAAATGAACAAGTGCTCGTACTCAGCTGTCAGCGCTACCTCGCTGCAGACTGATTCAGAAGTGAGTCATCACTCAGAAATAAAATCCCACTATGTTGCTCTACATTCGAAAGGTTTGTAATTGAATTCAAACATATAAAATGGTCAGTTAAAAGGCCTATCATTAAGTTAATGCAGTCTAAGCTCCACTTGTGTACATGCCTGGAGGCCTGTGTAGTAACAGGGGAAAGGACGCCGCCACGGTGCTGTTTGTTTACTCGGGTCGCTGCAACTCGATACACCACAAACCACAGGACACAGGAGTCAATATCCCTCTGAAATACCATCCCGAAGACGGGGTGAATTAAAGGATGGTTGTGACTCTGACAGGCCTGAAGGTTGCACCTGATAATATGTACCTATAACTGTAATTAAGTGATCTTGATCTATTAATTACAGTTAGTGATGTATATTTATCAGGTGCAACTTTTTAAGCCTATTTAAAGACTAGGAGATCAATAGATGGATCGGTTCTGTATCGGTCCGTTGTGGTGAAGAAGGAGCTGAGCTGAAGGGTGAAGCTCTCAATTTACCAGTCGGTCTACGTTCCCACCTTCACCTGTGGTCACCAGCTGTGGGTCACAGAAAGAACGAGATCGCGGATACAAGTGGCGGAAATGAGTTTCCTCTGCAGAGATAGGGTGAGAAGCTCTGTCATCCAGGAGGGGCTCAGAGTAGAACCGCTGCTCCTCCACATTGAGAGGAACCAGATAAGGTGGTTCAGCATCTGGAGAGGATGCCTCCCTGGTGAGGTTTTCTGGGCATGTCCCACTGGGAGGAGACCCCAGGGAGGACCCAGGACACGTTGGAGGGACTATGTCTCTCGGTTGGACTGGGAACACCTTGTGACCCCCCACTCCCCAGATGAGCTGGATGAAGTGGGTGATGAGAGGGAAGTCTGGACCTCCCTGCGGAGGCTGCTGCCCCCGAGACCTGACCAGGGATAAGTGAAAGAAAATGGATGTAACTGTAATTAATATGTAATTAAGATTATTAATGTCTAAATATGCTCCTTGACTGTATCATCTGCACACGGGGGTGAAAGTAGGCCAGAATGGCCTGAAATTACGTTTTATTAAAGGATCGTGGGACAAGATGCCGTTCCAGTAAGGAAAGAGAGCTCCTCCCATACGAACACATTTTTTTTAATGTTAAATCAATTTAAAAAGCACATTGTCTGTTTAATAATTTCTTTTAAAAGAGCCTTTCAGGTAAGATGTGGTGCTCTGCTGTTCTCTCGAGCACAAACATCTCCAGCCTAAGAGCAGCTCGGTGCTGCTGAGAGCTCTCAAGAACAAGTCGTTCCTGCGCTGAAGTTAAAGTGTTCAGTTTTGGGTGAAGGAGGTTTAATGAAGGAGAAGCTGATTTTGGTGACGTCCCATTTTGCTGAGGTGTACAATACCAATAAAGTGTGAAAGAGGAAAGCTCTGGCGTGGAAAGAAATCTCCCAGAATTTGGACTTGACAGATGTCGGCCCATTTAAAATGCAGTAGAGTTGTATGTTTTGTTTTGTTTGTGTGTTGTTGTTTTTTTCCAATCGTTCTGCTGGAGAAACTCATAACTGAAAATCATGCACAGTTTTGTTAGTCTCAGTGCTTTTCCTCCCGGCAGACTGTCAAAGTTTTCCTGATTCAGCTTGAATTATACGTGAAAACAGTCAGTGCACATCTGAATCTCCTGGACGGGCCTAAACTCTCCCAAATCCTGCCTACATTTGAGGAGCTACATCCTCACCTTTCCTTGCTGCAGATCACCTCCTACTCATCATCAGTGCATCTACAGCCACATTTTTTTTTTTTTTTATTTGGTGACGAGTAGCAAGTTGCAGCATGCGTCCAATTTTGCCGCTTTAAGAAAAAACTGATTGAAATGGACGATTATGTAATGTGTAAAATGGTGCTGTTTGCTGATATTGTTTTGTTCAGTGCATGCAACATTTATTTTCCCCTCCTTAGGTAGACCATGATGTTGCTACTGAGGACCATGTTGAGGTTTTTCCACAGCCTTAAAAAAAACACAAACTAACTCATGAGTAACAAACAAATGTGTGGAATCAGAGTAAATCCAACATCCTGCTAAAAATCCTCAAAGATGTTAAACTGACAAAGGATAAAAACAAAATCAGGAGAGTACGTAGCCTGCAGCCTTTACTTCTGTTCATGTAGGGAGTTGATTACGTTTAGTTGACAAATCAAAATCAGCCAAATTTGTTACTGACAGGTCAGACCTTTAAGAAAATTGATAATCAGGGTGTTCCTACCGACCAACCGCCGCTCTATATAGATGTGATTTGTACGTATGTATCCGACTAGCTCTGCTATGTTCACTTTCTGGTCCGAGGTAGTAAAAGTGAACTTCTGTTTCCGGTTCTTTAGGACTTTAAGGTGGGTACATTTCCTATAAATCCTCACTAGAGTGGGTCTCATTTATGAAATCTTTCTGTGAGCAGATTTGCACATAAATCCTTATCTTAATAAAAACCTACTCCAGATTCACGAACGCCACATGAAACTGGGGTTCGATCATAAGAATGTCGTACGTTTATCCATCTATTTCTATACCCCGCTGGTTCCTGTACAGGTTCACAGGGGTCTGCTGGAGCCAATCCCAGCTCATTACAGGTGATAGATAGGGGTACACCTGGACAGGTCACCTGTCCACCGTAGAGTCACATATACATACGAACAACCACACTCACACCTACGGACAATTTAGAACAATCAATCAACCTAAGTACGTGTTTTTAGACTGTTGTTGACAGTTTATGAATGTCTATAAATCACAAACTGGCAGTTCGTTACCGTCACTCATAAATTAGTTCAAATCCCTGCCTGGCGACCGCTGCATAAGGTGCATCCTCAACCCACCTGTGGACATGTTAAAGTTTCAGATGTAATTTTAAGTGAACTGGAGCGTTGGGCTACAGCAGTAACACTTAAGTGCATTTTAACCGTTCAACAAGGCAGCACGCTGACCACCTCACAACACTTTAAACTCCCCCCCAAAATCCCATTTATCTCCAGAAAGAGAGACTTCAGTTTCGTTCCACGTATCTGTGGGGTATTCCTCCTCAGTTGATCGAACACATTACCTACTCTTGTGTGCGCTCGTCAGGTGTTGCGGCGGTGCACACCTCTCGCCCAGTCATGAACCACACTCGCTTGGTCAAACCTGGGTCGACACGTCCAACAACCCTTCAAATATACGCTGTGATCTTCTACCGAAGCTCTGGAGCACATCGAATGGTTTTCAGGCCAGCGCTACCAGCAACTACTGCTCTTTTTCTTTTTAATTTAACCCTTTCTCTTGAAGTAAAACAGATTGAATTATGTCACACACAACAGTCTCACATCTAAATTCATTAAAACATAATAGGGTTTCTGACATATTTAATACCAAAAAGACGCGTCTTCGATTCTGCATCACGAGTGTAATCATCTCCCAAATATAATTAGGACAAATTAATGTTTGTATCACAAAAAACATCCACAGACACATATATCAAAACACACACTCTGCAGACAGTGTGTATGTGTGTGTGCACAATTACACTTGCAGAAAAAGCACATTAAAATCTGAAAAGCACGAGATATTAGCGTTTGCCTCGAGCCTTCTCCACCACTGCATGGCCGTCGCCGCCGTGCCCGCCGTCAAGACGATGCAATTAATTGTGTGATTCAATCTCCGGCGGCAGCGACGTCACGCCGGTCGGGCCCAAAAGCCTCGTCCTAACACTGGCGGAGATGACGCCAGAAAACAACAGACGAAACCCACGGAGCAGCTAATGAATGTGAAACAATTCAGATTAATGAGGATAATGGACAAAGAGAGGGAAGTGCAGCGACCTGCTCGCCGCATACAAATCACTGAGCGAGGCGTCGCGAAATCTGTCAGGAACAGCGAGTGGAGAAGAACAATAAGAGCAGGGTAGAAACCCAACGTCACCTTCGGCCCAGCGAGCTAATCAAAACCTCCTTCACGAGGAGTTGATTAAGCTCGTTAGCACAGCGAACGCAGATAATCAATCAATGACACACAGCAGCTTGCATGCTGATTGGGCCAGATTCTACCAATCCAAATGAGAATGAGACATAATCAAACCCCGACTCCAGCTGCCACGCGACCCCCACCAACCAACTGGTGTCACTGCTACGCATACATCTGGATTCATGCTCCTGCACAAATGAGAGTTAAATGAGATAAATGAATTTTATAGAAAGGAGGGGGCGGGGGGACAGGAAGATGATCACCAAACTCAGGCTGAGAAAAAGACATGAAATATGGTGTTGATTTTACTCTTTATTCAGTTACTCTACCCCGTTTTGCAGCCTCGGAGGCTCTCTGCGAGGTAGCGACTGAAATATCACGACTGCCTGCAGCTTCCAGAAATACAAATAAGGTCTTCTAAACCAAAGCAACTTAATCTGTGAAATAAGCACATTCTAACATTTATCTGCTGGTTTACTGCTATGAAGTCTGACACGAGATGCACTTTTCCACTTTTACAGGAACAGTTTAGAGTTAAAACAACCCTGGGTCTGTTTTTGGAGAACAAGGAGAATAAATGTCTGTTGGGGAACAAAACAACGTTAATCGAAGCAGTTTTGAATGAGTGGAATTTGATTTTGAAGCGAAATGCAGTTAATGCTGGGACATTCAGCCTACTTTTTCCCTCTTTGTGAAAATAAATGTACATTTTATTACTCTGACAACTCATACATGGATTTTAGCTTAAGTAATAGTGTGGATGGGGCTCCTACAGACAACCCAGGGTGATTTTTAATGTTTGTATCACAAAAAACATCCACAGACACATATATCAAAACACACACTCTGCAGACAGTGTGTATGTGTGTGTGCACAATTACACTTGCAGAAAAAGCACATTAAAATCTGAAAAGCACGAGATATTAGCGTTTGCCTCGAGCCTTCTCCACCACTGCATGGCCGTCGCCGCCGTGCCCGCCGTCAAGACGATGCAATTAATTGTGTGATTCAATCTCCGGCGGCAGCGACGTCACGCCGGTCGGGCCCAAAAGCCTCGTCCTAACACTGGCGGAGATGACGCCAGAAAACAACAGACGAAACCCACGGAGCAGCTAATGAATGTGAAACAATTCAGATTAATGAGGATAATGGACAAAGAGAGGGAAGTGCAGCGACCTGCTCGCCGCATACAAATCACTGAGCGAGGCGTCGCGAAATCTGTCAGGAACAGCGAGTGGAGAAGAACAATAAGAGCAGGGTAGAAACCCAACGTCACCTTCGGCCCAGCGAGCTAATCAAAACCTCCTTCACGAGGAGTTGATTAAGCTCGTTAGCACAGCGAACGCAGATAATCAATCAATGACACACAGCAGCTTGCATGCTGATTGGGCCAGATTCTACCAATCCA
The DNA here is from genome assembly GCA_028564865.1 of Zenarchopterus dispar. Taxonomy (NCBI): domain Eukaryota; kingdom Metazoa; phylum Chordata; class Actinopteri; order Beloniformes; family Zenarchopteridae; genus Zenarchopterus; species Zenarchopterus dispar. The sequence goes on along the minus strand of JAOWBL010004762.1, from coordinate 1,511 downwards.
AATGAGAATGAGACATAATCAAACCCCGACTCCAGCTGCCACGCGACCCCCACCAACCAACTGGTGTCACTGCTACGCATACATCTGGATTCATGCTCCTGCACAAATGAGAGTTAAATGAGATAAATGAATTTTATAGAAAGGAGGGGGCGGGGGGACAGGAAGATGATCACCAAACTCAGGCTGAGAAAAAGACATGAAATATGGTGTTGATTTTACTCTTTATTCAGTTACTCTACCCCGTTTTGCAGCCTCGGAGGCTCTCTGCGAGGTAGCGACTGAAATATCACGACTGCCTGCAGCTTCCAGAAATACAAATAAGGTCTTCTAAACCAAAGCAACTTAATCTGTGAAATAAGCACATTCTAACATTTATCTGCTGGTTTACTGCTATGAAGTCTGACACGAGATGCACTTTTCCACTTTTACAGGAACAGTTTAGAGTTAAAACAACCCTGGGTCTGTTTTTGGAGAACAAGGAGAATAAATGTCTGTTGGGGAACAAAACAACGTTAATCGAAGCAGTTTTGAATGAGTGGAATTTGATTTTGAAGCGAAATGCAGTTAATGCTGGGACATTCAGCCTACTTTTTCCCTCTTTGTGAAAATAAATGTACATTTTATTACTCTGACAACTCATACATGGATTTTAGCTTAAGTAATAGTGTGGATGGGGCTCCTACAGACAACCCAGGGTGATTTTAAATTTGCATGTTTTTTCTCATTGTAGTTGCTATCTGTTATAAATCCATACGAGTCAACAAATGTCTCCCAGTCAGACCGTGAGCTTTTATACGGAGCTCCTTCACATCTCCCCATGTTGACACTTGCTTCTTTTGCCATAAATTTCCAAGTATTAATCTGGTTCTGCAGCACAAGTTGTTAGCATTGTTGCCTCACAGCAAAAAGGTTCCTGGTTCGACTCCCAGTCCTGGCAGAAGTCTTTCTAAGTGGAGTTTGCATGTTCTCTCCATCTTTGCGTGGGGTCCAAAAAAAAAAACGTATGTTAGATTTATTGACAACTCAAAATAGTCCATAGGTGTGAGTGTGCATGGTTGTTTATCGCCATCTGTGGATGGACTAGTGACCTGTCCAAGGTGTACCCCTGTAATTAGCTGGGATATGCTCCAGCAGACCCCCATGACCCTGTACAGGAACCAAAGGGTGTAGAAAATGGATGGATGGATGGATGATCCGGTTCCATGGAAACAGAGGCGATGAACGTTCCTCCTTTTGCGTCTATTGAGAATATTTTGCGCGATTTATTACAAGATAACAGAAAGTAACCGTACACTCACACATATATAAAGTATGAGCGTCCTAAGTGTCGCCATCATGTGGCCAAATGTGGTCATGTCAAGCATTTTCTAACTGAATTGTGGGTTCCCTGCATCATCGCGTGAACATTGCCAATCAAACTGCAGCTACATAGAAAGTGCTAGCCAATGAAGTCATACACGTCATATGTGACTGTTTCAAAGTATGCAGCTAATTTGTGTAACGAAAAAAAA
>JAOWBL010004761.1:0-10823 GCA_028564865.1 Zenarchopterus dispar | reverse complement strand
TATATATATATACATATATGTATATTCCACGTATCGCAGCCAGGCATAACAGTAATCTCTGCTCACTGAACATGCAAAAGTGGTGTTTGTGTATATGTGCATATATGCCAGTACGGATAATTACACACAGCTCCTCACCCCTGTGTTTAGAAATGTGTGTAGCTTAACAATCAGACCCTGTCAGCATGTAAACTTGATTTTCTCTGGACTGGAAACCAAAACAAACAAGCCTCATGTAGCAGGAACCTGAACGCACTGCCTGGCAGCAGGCAGGGTGGTGGTGTGTGTATTAATAGGTTTTGTACACATCTAACCTCCAGCTTCTCTAGTCCTTTTTTTGTTTTGTTTTTCACACACTCTGGCTTTTTTTTCCCAGCTCTGCCCCATCACAGGATCAGATGTTTTAAAAATAGGTTATGCTTTATCTCCTGATAAAGTTTTTCAAGACAAAACCAAAAGCTGTTTTCCAGGATCCAGCAGCAGCAGCTCTTCTTGAGTTCATAAATGAGAGACAGGAGAAAACCATCCCACGTGTTTTTCCTCTTCATCAATCACTGTAACCAAACTGTTCCTGCAAAGATTTTTCCCCTGCAATTATCACTTTCTGCTTACTAATTACTTCCGTCTTCTGCCACAACAGCATCTTGAACAGCTAGAAGAATAGAATAGGTTGCAGAAAAACAGAGGTAATGATTTGCAGTCACATCCTGGAAGACGCTGACGAGGGAGAGTGGGCATTAGGATAACTCAATGGTTCCGATTTGTCTGTATCAACGGCAGAGCGCTCACAAAATGGCATATGCTCAGTTACCGATACTCATCAAGTCTGAATTGTAACAGCTACAGAAAAGCATGGACAAATGCTCAGGCATTTTGAGGCCCAAAGACAGAGAAGTATCTTTTAGTGGTCTGATGTATTGATCAAACAGCCATTACTTTATAGGAATCAAGACTCTATACTGATCCACGTAGATGATGGCAGAGTTCATTCACACTTAAAGTTTTTGGTTCTAACAGTGTTCAAGTAAAACATTGATTAATAATGATTATTTAAAAGATCATAGAAACTAACTGATGCCCTGTGAGGGTGTGCCACGTGACTGTGTCTGTTCTGAAAAAAAGCAAGAAAGTCCAGGAGATATTTTTCTAGACGCATTCTTGCAATCTATTTGTGTGATGATCTGGTTCGGAACACACACACACACACACACACACACACACACACACACACACACACACACACACACACACACACAAAAGAAAAACAAAGACCATAAACAGAGGAGTGGATTAGCACACACAGGTAGTAGAGATAGAGAGATGGTTAAAGGTAAAGGAAAAATATCTAGCAGCCAGCTTAAATTGTGGTTTAGCCCATTGGGTACATCTCCCCTTGCTTGGTGTTTTTCCTTTGGGATTTCCTTCCTCATGGTGACCTCACCTGATGCCTTTCTTTCTCATTAGCAAATGCTCAAATAGGGATTACCCCATGGCTCCAGATGTTTGACTTGGTAAATATCTGTTGGCAGTGGCTTGGCAATATGTTGGTGAGTGCTTTTGATGAGTCTTTGCATTGTTCGTACACAGTGATCAAGTGCTGCTACAATCCCGTTGTCAAGCTCAAAAAATAGACCTATTTCAAATTCACAAGTGTTGATGAAATGCCTCTAACATGTTTTTGTAAAACACATCAGATTCAGTTTTGAAGTGTTTTATAACTATATTATTACGTCAGTGCTAACAAGAGATGATATAAAGGGGTGGAGCCAGTAACTCATGTCTGCTTCACAGTCCTCTTCCACGGTAAACTGGTCATAGTGTTGTGCTTTCTCACTTCAGAGCTAAAGCGAGACATAAAATTAGGTGGATATACCAATGAGGATGATAAATAATTCCACCTGAGCTGAGTAAGAGTTGTACTCTCTAAATCTGGATCACTCTCTGATTTACATCTTTATGGACTCGGACAGCACAGCCGTGAAAGTTACCTTAGAGCTGGTGATCACCTACGACACCCAAATACATGTAATTAAGCACAGGCAAAAAAAAAAAAAAAAAAAAAAATCCAACTATGTACGCTTTATGTAGAAATTTTTAATTATTTGTCAGTCAGTCTTGTTATTTACAAGTCTAACTTATGCAGGACATGTAAAAATGAAATTAAAAAGATCACAGCCAACCCTAGTAGTGGTCATTCATTGTTTTTATTTACATATTTAGCTTCTTCTTTCTGGTAGACTCTCAGTCAGTTTGAATTCACAACCGTAAATCTCTCAAGACTTAATATATTGTCTCACATTCATTCAACGTAGGTGAATATTGACATGTGAATGCACTGATTTCTCTCCATCCACTGGTGTCATGTATTCAACCTTCAAAAACATTTCACACACAGACACAGTGGATTATTCCTCCCGACTCCCACTCAGTGAGGGCTAAAAGGGACTAAATCTCAGAAATCTCACACATATTCACATCACGTTTAATCACAGTTCCTATTGTCTAGAAGCTATGCAAAACCCTGCGTTTGATGGCTGGATTACTATAAAATACAATTTATAAGTGGGTCTTTTAACTGGAATTGTGCTCTCACGGGTTTAGAGGAATTATTTCTTAGTCTAATGCAGATGATGAAACAATGTGTTAATGAAAATTAGTTACACTTCAGACGTGTGAAGCTGAAACGGCCATTAGAGGGTCTTAGGGAATGTAAAATCCTATGATGTTAAAGAGGACATTGTTTTATGTTTATCCCACTCAACCAAAACTTTTTGGCTGTACAAGTTTGTGCACAGATCAGCAGCGGCTGTGGTCCAAGAAGAACATGCATCTTGAAATTGTCAAATCTGATGGACGTTAGCAAAGGACATCACAGCATTTTAGAATATAATCATTGATTTAAGTAACAGTCTGGAGTTAAAACGACCATAGACCATAGATGGAAAGGAGTGCACACTTTTGTTAGGAATCAAAGCTACATCAGTCGAAGCAGTTTTGAGTTGGAGAAGTATGCATGCTTGCAGAAAACTAGCAAATACTCTTAACACGAGGGGGGACTTACGTCAAAATAAATTGCTATTTTTAGCCTCTGACAAGATTAAAAAAAAAGGCCAAAGAACTTGATGAGTAATAAACTATTACAGGTAAAATTGGCCAATGTTGGAACAAATAGCCATGATCTCTCCTTCTTTTGTGTCCTTTTCCACTTGTTCGGACAACAGTCAATAGTTGACTGTTCACACTTTGTTACTTTTGAAGTCAGCCTCTAGTGGTCAGTTGAGGAACTGCAACAAATCTCAGTTCTAGGTGAGCCTCAACCCAGAAGTTAGATGGTTGATGCTTGGTGCAAACAGTAAGGGAGAAGAGGGCAAGGAAAATAAAACACAGAACAAAAAGACAAAGACAGAACTTCAAACTGAAATAGGAAGTAAAGTTAACAGAAACAGAAGAGGAGAGAGGTAAGAAAACAAGACAAGACCCAAGAACACCAACGTTAAACCAAACCCAGATCCTAACAGAAACACCCAATAAAACCCAAAACCCTACAGAAAAGCCTGGGCCATCTCATACATGAACATACTTAATGTTTAGCTTTTGTCTCAACTTTGCTTGAAATTTACTGTTGTACAATCATTTTCAGATTTCTGCAGTAGGTCAGCGTCTTGACCAGACATTCAACTGGCATTTGATTTCTGTGTTTGCTGAGAAGGTCTCCAAGTGGTGGAGACCAAATTTTGTGGAGAAATAAAAGTAAGGTTGAGGAGATTTATTGTAAGGAGCCTTTGACTTTTTTCTCTAAGATATGCCAGAGATAAATTGGAAAAATAGCGGAAACCCTGGAAATCATATGTAAACTTAAACTGGTGGAGATATTTGGTCGTCTCTTGACTCTCCAGCAAAAGTTGATTGGAATCTATGGAATATGATTTGTTGAACTTGTGATGACCCTGTCTGCTACTTGTATTATTTTAATCCTTTTTGTTCTATGCAAAATAAATGCAAAGTTAAAAAAGTAATACAAGTAAAAAAAACTTTAATCAATTAATAATTTAAAAAATAGAGTCCTACCTCTGTCATATATGCAAAGCCTGATATAAACTACACTTAATCAAATCTTACTGTTTGCTAATTCTAGCATATTGATGTATTTTTTTTCTTTCCTAACTGAAGGCAACAAGTGGTTCACCAAAAAATAAAAAAATAAAAAATGAAGCAACTTTATAGCATTAGGTGTTTTGATACTTTGACCGTATATCCATGATTTTTTATTTCACTGGTACTCACAGGTGTGACCACATAATTACATATCTGTGTTTGTGCGACTAGGCTCACATACAGTAAGGTATCTGTGATGTGTATAGTTTTTCTGTGTGTGTGCGTTTGTGTGTGGCTCACATGCATCAGCAGGTATATTCTGTGGGGGGATTGGGATCAATAGTGCATTAGGACTCATCACAGCTGCCTGCCCTGGAGACAGACAGGCAGAGGTGGACAGAGGGCTGATAATGCGTTCTTATGGGCGTGTCTCCCACTCTGGAAGAGACACGGAGAGGAGACAGAAGGAAGGACGCTGTCAGAGAGAAAGACAGGTGGGGAGAGAAAGAGTGACTGATTTATTGATCAAGGAAGACTCCAGAGAAAGACAGAGAAAGCAAATGAAAAGCAAAAGAATCATGGTGAAAAAAGAAACAGTTACACAATGAAGAGAAAGAGAACAATAAAAAGTAAAATTAACTAGGAAAAGGAACTGAAGGGACATGCTGGAGGAGGTTGAGGTCTGATGGAAAATATGGGGCAAAGGAGACTGCTGAGCTCTAAAAAACATCTAATTTATGAGCAAGCATAGACATAAATCAACCCTTCATTGTCTCATTACAGAGTTTAATAGAGATGTTTCATTTCTGACAGGCCAAAGAAGCCATTTTAGTACATGCATAAGACATCTGTCACCTCCCAAAACCCAACACACCTTTCATTCAGTGCACAGGTGCCCCATAAATTTATGCAATCAGACACAGACATAAAATACAGAGATAAACTCAAGCCACCGGCTCCAAGATGATACTTACAGAGCAGCCAGTGACAGAAATGAGAGCATATGTCTAATCTGGAGGAGTCTGTCAGCGGAGCCGGGGCCAGCTGTTTGGCTGGCAAATTATCTAGGTTAAGATGTTTGGAACCATTTTCCCCTCTAAGCCAAACTCGAAAGGGCACAGCAGCTCTTTTCTGTTTTCTCTTCTGTCACAGATATTATAACATCACATTTGTATCTGCAAGCATTTTCTAAAAACTGGAGTTGAGTGTAAATTTGGGATTGTCATAAAGAATCCAGTAGCTGAGAAATAATGTTTGTCAATGCTCATGGCCACAAAGGGACATATTCTGTAAACCTACATCTATTTTAATGCAACACTTATCTTTTTGATAACAGTAAAATAGCCACAATATTTTGGATTAAAGTAACTAAAATTAGTGATTGGTGGCAGAACAGATAGTATTGCTTTTGTTACTTAATTTAGCTTCATGTGTTCATAAACACACATGAAATTAACCATAACAGTGCCCTACCTTTGAACTGATAGGCACCAGATTTCACCTGAATACGCTGACTTAGGTGGAAAATTGTATTTTCTGTGACCCATAACCCTAACTATGACAGTGAGAGTGTATGGTTAGGATCTGAAATGTCAACCAACCACTCAGCAAACCGAGAAGTATGATCAGCTATGGCCCAGATGTTTAGGTTTGTTTAGGTTATCAACAAACTGTCTCTCAGCCACACTGTGAGATTCTAATTTTTTTTTAACAATAAATTGAGCAACAGATTCAGTACTTACCTTTGGTCATGCCCAGTTGTGACTTAGTTCAGGTTGGAAAATATGTTCAGTATCTGACCTGTATCTTGTAGACTTCACAGACATCTGCTTGAGCACAGAGCAGCAACATCTGGTACCACTGGATGACAATACTGCATTTGACAGTCGACCATAGTACTAGTACTACATAGTACTAGTCTGGGTAGGACTCTCGGGCACAGTACTTAACTAGTTTCAGTCCTGTTTAAAAGAAGCCCTTCATTGTGTCTACAGGTAAATATGACTATGGGCAAACAAACAAACAAAAAAAACAACATGTGAGGTTCCCCAAGGCTCCATTTTGGGGCCTCTACTTTTCTATTTGCCATTGATTTTTATCAAAAAAAATCTTTGATTCCCCACACTGCACTGGAAATTTAATTTTGTGCATTCATATGTTCTATTAAATTTTAACTTTTACTCTTTATTCTATTTAGCTTGTTTTTATTTTATTTTAAATCTACTTTTTAATCTTTCTTTTGCATCTTACTGCCACACTTTTATGTTTCATGTAAACACTTTGAAATAAATTAATTTCCCCTTGGGGATTAAAAAAGCAATTTTTTAATTTGAGTTGCCTTGTACATTAACTGTGCTATATAAATAAACAAGTCTTGCCTTGTATATTAGTGTTGTTTGTAGTAGTTACATTAGAATCACCTCAGGCCATCAAACCATACAGGAGTGCAGATATGCCATGTTACATTTTAACCTAATTATTGCACCACAGGTTTTTTTTTCATCCCAAGTTCCTTTTTTTCTCATAAAATCGAAAAGAAATAACAGTAAATGACTGTTGTAGGTTTTTGCATTAAAAATTTGTTGATCCAATGAGTTGTTAGCACTTCTGCAGCCATCTTAGTTGTTTAAAATAACTTTCTTGGATGCTCCACTATGAATCATTACATGAAGCCCATCCCTGCCCCATTTTAATTGTTTCTATACGCTCGCTACCGGCATGTAACAAGGGAGAATTTTCAAGGATTGAGCTGGTATAACTAACGAATTTAAACTGTTTCAGTGTCAGCGTTCGGACAGCTTTGTTTTATTTCACAAGCAGCAGCTTTCCCCACTGTATTTGAGCAGGGCAACCAGACCCGCTGAGACTGGGTAGACCGTGTGACTGTGACTAGGATTGTTGGTGAAGGATCAGTTTTAGATCCACTCATGCTTTAGTCTATCTTTGGGAACCTACAGTCATCCAACTTGACTGCAGAATTGGGCCATTAATGGGTTTATGGTACATTTGAAATTTGTCCATGGGGTCCCCAGGGAGGTAGAAATAATGAAACCTTTCAGATAAGAGGTAAAACACTTTAAAGAACAAAGAAAGGTCTGGCTGCCTTTTACTCGGGAGTTTTAGGATTACCATGACCTGGATGGATGATTATCTACGCCAAAATATTCAAAGGTCTAAGAGATGATGAACCTCCTGACTATTAGTATTCATGACTACAGCACTTTGATTCAGTAACTGTTTCTGGCACAGCAGGAGAAGGGAAATCGTCAATAAGGCTTTCTGAGTGAGGACATTCAACATGCCCCTCTGGGACTGGTGAAAAAAAATGTGAATATTGATGACTGCGTTCACTTTAGCTTGTTGGAGGTGGTTGAATCTCCAACTGCTCTAAGTATTGTGAGACAATGTAGAACTCGGGTGTGGGGAGGGGTGTGAGTCTCACATTTGCCCATTGCACATCTCCGTTGGTTTAGATCCATACTAGGAGGTTGTAAAAGTTCAGCTGCAGGATTTTAAATTGAGATCAGATACACATGACCTAAGAAACAAAATATACTAGAACTGATGGGGTATTGCAGGAAATAGGTTGAGTATTTCTACGATATCTTTCAAAATTAGCAAGAAGCCAGTATAAAAAAAAAAAAAGAGCAGCAATGTATGGGGCTACTGCAGAGTCAGAAACATGCATGTTCTAAGATTTTTACAATAGTACCAGTTCATTAAAAAAATGTGCTGTTTCTGATTTTGGTCAATTTGAAGCCTTTAAGCTTCATGCCAGCAATACAAAGAAAGAGAGAGAGAGAAAACACAGTCACCTCACCTGTTTTAATGGATAGATATATACCTCCACATCCAAGTGTGTACACCCACTGTGCAGTGTATATTGCAGGAGTGGTTGTGATTGTTGGGTGGGGAGGGGGCTGTATAGCTGTAGGGGATGGTGGGAAGCTTATGGACATTTCCAGTGTTGTATAAAGAGCAGCACCATCTGTGACTGGCGCTCTAATGAGCACTTGCATAGGCCTGGGACCATGTGGCTTCGACTGCATGTTTCCAAATGTGTTACTCAGTGTGTGTCAGTCACATACTTGTACAACAACAAAAGCTCTGGTATGGCCGACATCAGCATCTCTGCATCCAACATTCCCATATCTCACACTCCTGTCTCTTTACGCCGAAATAAATAAATTAAGGAACAAGGGGTTTTGTTTTTGGTCCTCAAAAAGGTAGTGCAACATCTTTAATGATCCAGAAAGATTTATGCCTTCATAAGATGAGTAATTTGTGCACACACACACACACAGATGTCACATCCCCCCTGTAATGCAAGCATCATCAGCATGAGGTTTTATCGGACCTGGGGTGCAGCTCTGATGTTGTAATGTTACTTGGTTTCTAATATCCTCTGATATGGAGGAATCTGAAGAGAAAGCCAACACCCCTGTGATTACACAACTCCCAGGTTATTGTACAGCACAAATTTATTGGTTTAATATTGAATTATATTATAGGCTCAGATTGGCCCACAAGGGCTATAAACACCGCTGCTTGCTGTCTCTGAGATGCTGGGTGCTTGTCTATTGCTGATTTTTACTGAAAGCTAAACATTGCATCACTCTACACCTGAAATTACAGTGAAATGTACCACTGGCATGATATATATTGGATATAGCGTATAGTGGATGCAACACCAGTTTAACATTATCTAAAAATTTTTTTTTTTTTTTTTAACTCCCAAACTAAAATATTAGCTTCTAGATCATTTCTGCAGAAGTATCTAAAAATATCCCTGTCATGGCATCCAGTAGCAGTTATCCCGGGGTTTCATTTTCCATTAACGGACAATTTGCTGCATTTATTTGACAGAAATAAGAGACATTACCTCTAAGAAGTTGGGATTTATATACAAATAGCTGCCGGGAGGAAAACAAGACAGATAAATTACGTTCACAAAGGAAAACCAAGTCATATCAGTAAAACGGAAGAACAAGAAGAGAAGGAAGATGCATCCTATCACGGATCACTTGCAGGAGAACAGAAATGGGATCTCCAAAAAGTATTGAGGGCTTTATTTCTTTGTTATACTAAGAAAGAAAAAAAAATGCTTTTATCATAGCAGACATAGAAAACAGAGCGAAAGCAGATTTGTGTGATTGCTCAAGTTCAAAACACATTAAGACTTGACAAAACATACAAGTGCACCTGCAGCCTTGTTTGGTGCACGCTTCAGGCCCTAATGGATTAAATGGCAGCGAAAAACTAATTTCACAGTTTTTGGTCTTGATGGGTTAACGATTACTATGTTTCCTGGTTCAACAATCAAGCTCACACCAGCAACCAGTGCATGCAACTGAATTTACCTTATTGCTTAAAAATTTTGACACAAGAAAATCTAAATCAAAGTAAAACCAATCATGATGCATGTTTTAAACATGGGACTGATAAAGAATTCAGTGTAATGTGAAATATGAAATGACAGATGCAAGACATTTGATGTTTTTTGCTATTTTATTGTTTCTCTTTTAACTATACACCAAGGATGTATGATAAAAATCGACACACTCATCTGGCTGACATTTTTAGTCCGTGCCCATGTTATTTGTAATTCATCAGCTGAATAAATTAGCATACTACACCGCTCCGTTAGGGTAGCGGCTCTAGCTAATTACTGCTTTCCTGTTGTTTCTGTAATGAATTCTGTTTATTAGTATCTACAAAGACGCTCCATGCTGTCACAAAGCGCTTTGTAAAACCATTTAATGAACTGGTTACGACAATTAGTGAAAAGGTTGGTTATACTTCTCACTAGAGGATTGTCTTAGTAGCACTAAATTAGTGTAATTAATTGTGTGATTTTTTTTTTCCCCTTTCTGGTTTCATGTTCATTTGTTTGTGTTTTTGCTGTAAAAAGAGCTTGAAAAAAGGGAAAGAACTGGGTCATTAATCTCAACAATGCAACTTCACATTTGCACCATTTTAAAAAATCTAAGACATATTCCTTTTCTTGTTGCCTTTGTTTTTCTCTAGTGTACTCATTGGTATATTTAGTATTTATTGTTGTCATTATTGTTGTCTTCTATATTTCTCCACATTGAATCCTATCAGATTACCTTCTTAGATAATCCTATCACTGTTTCATCCTGGCATCCATCCATACAGCAGACACATTTGAGTCTCATCTGGGCTACTTCTGGCACTTATGGGTCAGTTACACCAGCGAGTATTGTGTGGATCTGATGTGACCCCAAGGTCATGACCTGAGCATGGAGCAGGCTGTATGGGCCAGATGTGGACATGGGTTGCAGAAAGTGCCCAAATGAGGCCCAAAGGCAATAGAAAAGGTTAATTTGCTCAATGTTTGGTGGATTTATGGCAAGATTTAGAAGGCCCCTCATCCACTCGTCTAGCCATGATAGACTGAAAAAAAGTATGCAAACGTTTGACAAGTTACCAAAAACTGTTTTCTTTTCAGGTACCATTAAGACTCTTTAACTTGGAATGGTGAAACCTTGTGGTCCCTCAACCCTCTAATACCTGACATGTGAAATAATACACAAAAAACTTTATATTTTCTTCATTTGAAGTATTTATTGTATATTGAAATTGAAAACACCCACAATATTGTCTTTAACAAGTTCTAAATACTAATTTTGTTGTATCATTACGCCGGCATTAATTGTATTTCTTTTGTATGCACACACACACACACACACATACACATATAATAT
>JAOWBL010004760.1:0-10823 GCA_028564865.1 Zenarchopterus dispar | reverse complement strand
ATATATATGTACATATATATATTTATATATATGTACATATATATGTACATATATATATATATATATATGTACATATATATATATATATATATGTACATATATATATATATATATATATATGTACATATATATATTAGATTAATTAACTTGTCTTTCTTGAGGTTTTCAAGTCTTATATTTGTTACAATACAGTTCAGATTTTCATGCAAATACAGTAAAGTCAAATCCACAACCTTCTAAACTGAAGATTCGTTCTCCAAGTGCATCCACAATGTCCTTCAGCGCTGACTCGTCTGTCACGTTAAAGAAGTGTTTGTCGTCTGGGTCGCTGGCGATTTCTTTGATTTCGTTGAGGAAGGCCTCTGGATTGATGCCTCGCCGGTTGTAGTAGCCAAGCACCTGTGAAGTTAAGGGTTTACAGTTTGCCACTGTGGTGTTTGAAGCTTTTTTTTTTTTCCTTAGAAAGGGGTTCTGAGGATTTTGGTTTCAGAGGCGAATGCCAAAGCTGTCGGCCATTCCAGCTGGTTTTCAACCAAATGACTTCAGTTTTAGGCTCAGATGTGCAGCTTAGCCACTGTCAAAACCTGAGTGAGCTTTACCAGCAGTGGCAGAAACCAATGCGCTATGTGGTCTGGAAGTGGCCATTTAAACCTGTAAATGCACTTCCACAGAGTGTTTGTTTGGCGTTCCCAATGAGTTCTGAATGCTTTGGCTTTAGCTGAACAGCATGAGGTCAACTCATTAATGTTTATGGCGCTTCTAAGCACAGGAAATTTATTAGCCTTCATAAAGTTAAAAGTCAAAGTAGAAGCTAACCCAATCATGCAAATAATCTGTCTAGCAGACTCACAGCAATGGCATATCGGGTGATGCCATCCTTTTCGCTGTCACTAATGGCTTGCTTGAGATTGGGACTATCGTGGGACTCTCCATCAGTGATCACAATCATGACCTTCTTGGCACCTCGCCGGCCTCCTTGTTTGAAAGCTTGCGAGCTGTGAGAGCACATAATTTTTTTATGTTCAGCAGAATAACTAACTAGAAATGAAGACTGGTGAATTTGTGCTGTTTGTCAGTCCACGAAGAGAGGCTTTACCGTGCTGTGTTGATGCCGAGGGCCGTGTTGGTTTCCTCTCCGCCTCGCTGGTTGATGCTGCGCGCCCTTTTCACCACATCCTCAACTGATTTGTAGTCGCTGAGTTTGAATTCATGGACAACCTTCTCACCGTACTGAACAACTCCAACCTGCCCAAAGTACAGAGTTGAGAGCTTGGTCTTCTTAAGTCGATTTAATTTTTTCAAGCCCTGTGATGGGCTGTACCCCACCATCTGCCCAGTGGCTGCTGAGGTAGCTGCAGTACAGTTTCTATACACACCTGCATTTGACCTGGTCCAACATGAAACTTCTGAAGAATGTTGATGAGAAAAGCCTGGACCTCAGACCAGGGGTAGATGGAGTTTGAGCCATCAAGAACAATCACAATGTCCATATAGAGCTCACATCCTAAATGTTTTTTTTTTTTTAGACAGAGAAACACAAGAAGACATGAGGAAAGTTCATGTCAATAAATGAAGAAAACATCCCCACAATCAGTTAATGTTTACTTACTCTGAAAGGCAGGAGCAATGGTTTTGGAGAATTTGAAGCTTGCATTAACCCTGGAGCATATTCCAGTGCTGTAGTATGAGCTGCCACACTCGTAGGACCACAGTGGACCACAGGCCTGAAGCATTTAAAAAAAAAGCATGAATACAAATAACATCTGCACATATTACAAAGGTTTCATGCAGTTGAGAGTGGCAGAAGACAATCTTGTAACGCTGTCCTTTATTTCATTTTTAAATTGCAACCTCATTCAACAGGCTCTTACTTACAAATAAAAAGCTTTACAGAAGCAGACTATTACTTCACATGGTATTTTCTCAGAGTCATTCTTACCACGAAGCTGTTGTCTCTGGGGTTAGATGTGAGTGTCATTCCCAGCCTCATCTTGTCCTTTCTTTCTGATACATTGGTCAACGATATCCTCCCTTAAGAGGGGAATAAATTTAACTGAGAAGATCATCTCTCATGAGCAGCTCCGTGCATGCACAGTCCTTCAGAGAACAAACAGAGGCTCCACCATCTGGAGACTTTGGTTTGTTATTGCTGTCTGGCCAGTCAAAGCAGCGTCCACATCCTCACATGTAAATGTTTACTTGACTAAACTTCTTATGAGTACCTAACCAACACACCATGTGCAAACCGTATGAAGACGCATGTAGTTAAATGTGTGGTAAAACACACATGTGGAAATGTACATAAACCATTTAAAAAAAAGCAAAAAACAAAAACAAAAACAAAACAACAAAATGAGGAATGACTGGTATGGTACCCATACTTCAGTTTTACATATGTCACCATGATGCTTACTGGCTTATTCAGTCAAGTACACCCTCTGTTACTGAAGCATTTTGTGACGATTTATTAAAATAGTGCTGTTTTGTAATACAATACCTAAATTGAGCTTTGAACAAGCGTTGCCGTTGGTTCTGCTCATTGAGCATTTATAAACATCTCCTGTCTGGTAGGGTCCATTCATCTCATACGGGGCACCCACTAACAACCTGTGAAAAAGAAAAAGAAAAACATTAATTAGTATTTATATGTGCTCCACTCAGGATTTTTAGTTCATTTTCGGTCTGGTTAACTGTGAACAACTTTTCTTTCCCAGAATGCATTTTTGTGGAATCTGAACTCTTTCAGGAAATAGAACTGAGTTTTAACATTAATGACCTCCACAAAATACTCGAGCTGACCTTGAAGAGATTAAGCCTTACATTTTTCCAAGGAAGTGACTTTGTTTAATCACATCCAGCAGCAGCAGCCTAATGTCGTAAACATTTGCACGCAGTCACACCCAGAAGCCGGACAGCTTCAGTAACCAGACGTCTCTGACTCATACCGTCATCACACAACGAGATGTCCTATTCAATGTCTGATGAAGCACACATGGGAAGAGCCACTGTTCATATGGTATCTGATCATTCTGATAGGAGACTGATGTCTTGGACTATATGTTTGTTTCTGTCGGTAAGATTGTGGAAGTTTTTCCTCATTTATACTCAGGTGTATGAGTATAAACAGGAAAAGGTGAGGTGTAGCGAGTAGAATCAACTCCTTTTCGATGAAAGGGTTGTGGATCAACCCTCACACTCATCTCCTGCTAAAGTGTCCTTGGAGAGGACACTGAACCCCACACTGTCCCAAGATAAATCTTGAGGCTTATGTCAGGAAGGACATCTGACATAAAAACCTGTGCTAAATTAATAAGGATCCACTATGGTGATCTCTACAAGAGGAAAAAAAAAACCCACTCAGATGTTTGATTGTAAGACAAAAGATATTAAGAGGAAGCATGCAGTTACCATAATTACCACCTTCTTGATTATTTTTTCTGTGTAATTATTATGTTAAATGATCCACTAAAGAAACAAGGAGTACCGGTATTCAACTCCGTGCTACTGTATTCATATTTTATGGTAGGTGAAGTTTATTTGGATTTTACCGTGGTCCACTAAAGTACACCCAGCAACATAAGAGAATTTAAGTGTGTAGGTTATGACAACTACAACTTCAGCTGATGAATATAATTGCACTGAGGAAAATAAACAATAACACCTGCTAAGTTTGATTTATAATTGTGCCCTGTTGATTTATATTTCTTGTCAGGTTCTGGGCCTTATCGGTCCTGGGGTGCTTGTGCATGTCTGCGTACCTCAGACTGGTTCCTCTGTGTAATACAGCAGATAAGACATACCTGGTTCACCTATTTATCACTCCTAGTTAAAAGTTTCCACTCCACTCACTGCCAGGTTGTTCAGTGTCTTTGTCAGGTACAGGCTCTCTGGCCATCCTTAGATATTTCTATAAATGCTCGCTCACTTACTGCTGCCTTTCTCTGTGGCCTCAGAATTCTGGTTCCACCAGCCATCTCCAAGTTTCACATGATCCAGATCTCCACAAGCGTCTCACCTTTCAATAAACTGGTCCACATGCTAAAGTGGTCTGAATTCAGCTATCGAGTCCAATATCAACAAGAAACATAACACTCCCACTCACTGTGATTAGAGCTGGACGTTGAGGTTTCACCTGGAGGGAAGCAGCAGTTTGTGCTGGACAAGTACAGACAGCAGAGTCAGCAGCTGCAAACTGCTGGCACCGTTTCAAATAACTGATATCAAAAGTAGCTGGATGACCACCACAGCAGCGACAGTTCACTGTCAAATCTGAAGCAGCTGGAATTTAGGAAGGTCTCAAAGTGTGGTAGTTTATCCTCAGTGACCCGTACGATAGGTGGTAATAGTCACCTGGGCACTAAAGAGGCCCAATTTCATGTCTACTAATCCAGTTTCAGTTCAGGATTTTTAACAACATAAGTATGCCAAGAAATCCCTGCGTGATAACAAATCATAAATAGTAAAAGCAAAGTGTCCATTTCAGCAGGAAACATCCCGAAACTGTGTTGATTTGTAAAAACGAAAGTAAACCCATCTGATTTCAGTAGCAACTAAAACACTTCTAGCCTGGTCAGCAATCCCCTTCACTTTGCAAAAGTGAGACCTCTCCCATTCACAGCCAATTTCTAGCGGTTCAGAATATACCGAGCCAATCACAAGGGGACGGGTTTTCAGTGATGACAGATTAATTCTTTGTATAAAAGTGGAAAACAGTTAAGATGGTTGGTCAGGCTAAAACAATCCACCAGTTACAGCCCAAATTATCTCCGACAAGAATCCGCCAGAGAACTGAAATCACTAATGGCATATTTTAGAGCCTTGCACAAATCTTTGATTTCCCACTTTGCTAAACCGGTGGCCACAGCTGGTCACATCTGGAATGCCTGGGGGAAAAAAAGATTCAACTTAAAATGTGTTATCAGATTAATACATGAGAAATCAAAGGATATTTCCCATCAGAGACCACCAGAGAAGTCAGACATCCTCAAAGAGCGGAGCTGAGCGCTGGACATTCTTTGTGCATGAGACAGTTTGTGAAGAGGCACTTGACTTCACAGCAGACTTCCTGCGCAGGGTCAGAGTGGGTCTCATAAATGTCATCACAAGATTTTAGATTTGATTTTAAACTTAAAGCGACGGAGACACGTTAACATCAAAGTGAAAGGAAGGTATAAACATGAGGTGGGCTAAAAATGTATTCCAGACTCAACAATGTTGTGGTTTGTTTGTATTTAATATTGACAATCCCTGATGGTTCACGAAATCTTGGGGATTTCTTGTCTTAAGATTAATTGACTCACCATTACATTACAGCATTGTATTGTCAAATGCGGTGGTTAAAAATCCAGTTAGACAGAATATATCTTTATTTGACATGGAAATGCTGCAGTTCATTCAGTCGAACCACACATGCAGCATTAAACCTGCACTGCCTGAAACCAAAGAAAGCATTCAAAAATAGAGACATGACAAAAATAATCGGAAATGGTCTTCCTTAAACATATAACATATAAGATCTACAACAGTGAAGTAAAACTCATCAGCCCTTTTGTAATAAATAAAAGTTTCCCTCCAACTGGGAGGGCCCTGGCTCAATCTCCAGGCCCGTCAAGTACCGGAGCGTCCCTGGGCTGGAACTGAACTCTTCATTGCAAAAACCTAGTCAATCAGAGTCCACAAATCAGAGCTCTCATAGTACTGGTCCTAAGGTTGTTTCAGGAAGAGCATCCAATGTTAAAACCTGTGGTAACACTATACGTAGAACATGATGATCTGCTGTCAACCTCCAAAAGACGAAAAACCAAAAGAAGTTGCTTTGTGACAACACTTTGTTAATAAACGCTGATCTACTGTAATCTCCTCTGTAATTTATTGATGTTACATTTAAACAGCGTCATAAAGACAAAATAAGGACAGAAAAATGGAATTAAAAAATAATAGTGTGATGTCTTAGTGCTAGTGAATAAATTTAATCTTCTTGCCCACCAACCAATGGAAAAACACAATTCATGGTAAACTCTGGCGTGGATTAAACTCTGGTAAACCTTTACTGTCCTTTCAGATTCCACATGAGGTTGATGTATTTGCTCATTAAATAACATGTTGTGCCCTAAATGACTCACATTTCTGAAAAAGCTTCAGTAAATGCAGTAGGTCAGCTTGGAATTTAAACAAGGGTACGGTCCAAGTGAAAATCAAAGAGAAAGCGGCAGGCAAAGGACCGATTCCCAGTTCAATGCTGCCCCAAAGGAAAGATACTCGACACCACTTCATTGCAAAAGCAGACCATGGTCTGCCAAGCTTCTGCCAGGTCAACGTTAATTAATTGGACAAAGACAGATTTTCTGTTAAAAAAATTCTCTAAGCCACATTGCTGAACCACAGAATTTCAAAAAGGGTCAAATTATGAATCAGAAAGGTGTCTGTTTGGAAACCTATATATATATCGCTGTGCTCTCAGACTGCGGGAACCTTTTCATGGTGTTCCTACTCATGTATGTGAACTTACAACTGGAGCAATTCAAATATGAGCAACAGTGTTTCACAAGATCCTTTAAAAATGTAAAGACAGAAAGTAATGGCTGAAGCTCAGGGATGGTTTAACTGAGACGTATTGTGGGATTACAATAAGGTTTTCACTGGTCTACCACCTATCCGCTGGTTGTTACTGTGGTTCAAATGCAAGTGGGGAAAAAGCATGAGTGTAAGTTGTAGATTTAAAGTAATATGACTGTATCCATCTCCACATCTGACAGTCTCAGGTCTAGTAGGCAGATCGAAATCGTTTTGATTTTTATTTGTGATTTTCTTCTGCAGCGGGTCTACATCTGATACTGGTCTGCACTTTTTTTCTGTGCACATGTACAGAAGTTCAGTACCAGCCATGATTTGACATATTACTGTAACCGAAGACAAGAGGAAATGTTCATCACTGCACATCAAAGAGTGACTCATATGGAAGTAAGTATCAGTGTTATTTCTCCTAAAGCCAACTTATAAAAGTCTTGCAGACTCTGAAAATCACTTCACCACAGTGGTTCCACCAGCGGTCATATTTTCACTGCTATTAATATCATGATTGATACTTCAGCTATTTCTACCCCTTGGCGAGAGGAGGAACTGTAGCTTAAGTTCAGGCCAGGACACGTCTACCTTGATGAAAAGGAACTATTGTTGCCTATGACTTGGACACCTGCTGCTCCACCTCCTGAATTTCAACAGTAGCTGTTGAAACACTCATGTACTCGAACTCATGGAGGTCAAACAGTAAAGCCTCTGTGCATCACTATTGAAAGAATGGCATTAATGCTGAAAGAAGTAACTTGGCCCAAAGTAAATGCATGAACATTTTCTACCATGGTTACTAGGCAACACAGGATTTTGGGGTTTGAGGAAGCGCCATCCCCAAGTCCAGGCTGTTATTAATGTGGTAATGTTTTTCATATTTGGAAGGGGGGGGGATGTATACTCCGTGAAACCACATCCCTGCCCCAAACATGAGCGCGCTACTCCGATGTCACGATTGCTCATGGCATTCCATTTATCTACGTTAACAGGAGAAGTTGGTTTGAGTGCTGTCTCATAAATTTAGGGAAGAGCAATGGTCACATAATCATTTTCCAGAGACATTTTTTTTTTTTTTTTTTTTGAGTCTAACTTGCCTGGGAGCATTTAACTTGAACTCGTGATGCATTTCTGAGCACACACTAGTTGCTGAAATCTGCTGTCTCCAAAACAATATTCAAATTTCAACACAAAGGTTTTTTTTTTTTTCCTTTCAAGATAAACAATTCTTGTTATGCTAGAGGTGCAGTATCGCTGAAAGTGAAGTCCAGGTTGCCCTCAGTGTGCTCACCGGTGCGTGACTAGAAACGTGCTGCATGCTATTGTTCTTGCTGTATGAGAACGCATGTCACGGTGAATCTGCTGTTCTGATGGGTTCTTCCACATTTTTACTGACACGAAATAAAAAATTCATAACCAAAAAGATGTCTTGAAAGTCCTCTCCTTTTTCTTCTCCTGTAAGGCAAAAGTAACTGGGGAAAAAATGAACGCCCTGCTGCTTGGGAATTGGCTTGACTGGACGAGGCGCCAAAAAACTAGATCATGCTTGAAAAAGAGTTGTGGGTTGACAGTTGTGCCTGAAACCAGACTAGTATTTATGACCTCATGAGTAGAAATGTTCATGAGTTCCAAGTGAAAGAAGCATTTATCTAAAAAACTGAACCCAAGAGAATAGCAATTGATTTCAGGGCTATATTTTTAAACCTTGATTTTGCCATCTTGTGTTTTTGGAGACCGTGAGGACTACATTTGGAAAATTGAACCCAGAAACGATATGTTAAATTTTTGTTGTTTTTTTTTTTGTTTTTACTCAAGAATAAAGACTTTTCTTTTGGGAGCTAGTACCTCACAACGCCAAGTGCTTTTGCACTTTGAAATACACTGGCTTTGCTTTTTGCATGCATGCCTTTTGGTCACTGCACTGTTTTACAAACCATGTTGCAAGTATCTTTCTCTCCGACTATCCATCCATCCATTTTCTAGACCCGTTGTTCCATTTCTGGGTCACGGGGGTCTGCTGGAGCCTATCCCAGCCCATCACAGGCGAGAGGCAGGGGTACACCCTGGACAGGTCGCCAGTCCTCTCTCCGACTAGAAGAGTGATTTTAAGCAGGATAACACTGGCCTAATTACATAAGTGCAATTGCGTCATGGTGAGACTTGTTTTTAAACTGAAAGTCAATAGACTGAATTCTCTTTTGCTGCCTTGATGACGAGGGGTTTTATATGAAAAAAAAAACTATCTTTGTGGCTCTGTGACCAAGTCAAATGAAGCTAGAAACTATTGAAAGCCAGTGGCGAGAGACTTCATAGACTCCCTGCAGTTCTTAGCGTGCAACTGGAGCTAAAGGTCACGTCTCAGCTGAGAAGACTCGGTACAGCTGCAGAAAAATAAACAGGGGAATGATGAGTACGAAGCTTCTGTGGTGCACTATACAAGTATTTAAATCCACGTATGCCATCATACTTAAAGGCTGAAGCTCTTTTCAGTTTAGAGCTTTTCAGCTCCCCAAAGGTAGCCTGCTCTGGTGGAGTGTTAAGAGCATTATAATACTGAGCAGACGCAAGGAAATGGCACATATTTGACATGGTGACCCTTCAACTTGGTAAATCCACCAGCAGTCATACTGTCAACAGGCCCGAGATGTCTTTTTTTTTTAAATCTCTGGAACAATAAAAAAAGGTGCACTCTTGATAAAAAAGGAATAAGTGTATCACTGATAAGTGGAAATTCTGGGATATCTTAACCCCATGGTCATCTACTTTTTAAACTAAATCTGGCCCTCAGACACTCTTTTAAATGTCACAGAATGTCTGCATCCCTTCAAGTTTGGGTCATTATATGCTTTTTTTTCTCTTTTTTTTTTTTTTGGTAAGAGTCTGCTTCCTGCTTGGATTTTGCTCCTATTCAAACACATAGTGTGTTTTTCAAAATTAGACAGTTCTGGAAAAGTTGACTGCTACAGTTTGGCAGTATTTGTAATCATAGCTATTGCACAGCTTGGTTTAGGTGGACCCACATGAGGGGGAAAAGTGGAGGTTAGAAAGCTAAATGACATAAGAAGAAAGGGCACAAGCAAGAGAGCTTTTTTAAACAAACTAATCTGCGCTTGGACTGCACATGCTTAGCTGCAGATTTGGTATCTCACTCCTCAAGTATGCATTATTTGCTTGATATGCACATAAAACAACACCGGTTTTGTCCTAATGAGCATAAAAAATGTAATCCTGAGGCAAAATGACAAATGGCTCCCAGATTTTTGCATTGATGCAATTAAAAATGCATCCAAGTTTGAGACTTTAGATTTGACCCTGGCCAGCTAATCCAATATAATTTCTTTTTATAGTTCAACTAATATCTCCTCACTATCGGCCAGCTGCCCACTCTGTTCCCCTATAAGAAGTTCAAATGGGGTTTTACACCACCTTGTCTCTTTAAATGGCCAAAAGCACAAAGTCTTGAAACAATCCTCACAAGACTATTTAAGCCAAGCAGCCACATTATTACTAGCCTGGACAGCTAAACACATTCAATTCGCAAAAACTCTCTCATGAAATGGGTCTGGTACCTCTTTAGCTTTTCAAAAATCAGTGATCTTCCACTCATACATTTCATGTTGATAACACAAACGTATGTAATATTGAACCTCTTGCGCTCACTTTTAAAAAAAAGGCAAAAATAATTGTTGAGTAAAACACACCAGACAAAACTCTGTCTTGATAATACTTTCACAGTCAGAAAGGGAGTACTTTTCCTTTAGCCCCAGAACATAAAAATTCCTTCCTTACTCCAGCTGAGAACTGTCACACACTCCCACGGATAAAATACAAACACAGAGAGTCTTGCTTGAGTGAGCATGCAGCTGTTTCTGCAATGACCAAATAGAGTTTTTAAAACCAAACTCCACAGGACGACAAAGTTGAAAGCCTCAGTGACAGAAGAGTCATAAACAAGGTGTAAAAAAATAAATGTGGCCCTTGCTGCCAAAGGCCACAGAAAATTCAGTTTAAAATTCCCTGAACAAATTTAAATTATGTCATAACTTTGGTGACACACACCAAAAATGTTATTGTCATTAACATTAATGCTCTTCCATATAAAGTTTATTGTTTATGCTATTGGGTATGAATAGCAAATAAAGATGTCAAGATTCCAGTGTATTTAAGTTTACATGTCTGCAGCTTTATATATATATATATATATATATATATATATATATATATATATATATATATATATATATATATCCTTTACAACT
>JAOWBL010004759.1:0-10826 GCA_028564865.1 Zenarchopterus dispar | reverse complement strand
TATATATATATATATATATGTATATATGTGTGTGTGTGTGTGTGTGTGTGTGTGTGTGTGTGTGTGTGTGTGTGTGTTAGTGTTTCCCTGATACATGTGTCCATTTTAAGAATGCATTGTGGGCAATTAACAGGAATTTCTAAATCATCAAACATGACTTTTGGGTTTTCCCCTGCAGGGCGAAGAGAAAGGATGACAATAGCACATCCACAGACATGAGTAGCTCATATTTCACCTGGGCGCCCATATATTTGCATACAGCTGCAGTCAGTAGACCTGTGGACCTGCATCTGAAAAGCTCTTGATGCTTAGAATCAAGGCCGTATCAGTGCAGCAACATGCAGCACCTAGGTGCTGTTTAGTCAGTAGTTGAAGGCTTGCATGCTTGAAATGTCCATGTTTTATTTTTCTATTCCCACATTCAGGAAAGTTTCATGCTTGGGTGGAGTTTAAAGGCAGCTTTTCACAGTCCTGACAGCTGAGTGACAAATAAAGCAAAGAGTGAGTAATCTGTGATGGGAAAAGGATGGGAGCTTCGAGTAACCTGCCCAACACTAAAGAAGATGACGGTGTACTGGGTGATGAACAGCTTTACTTTTACAATTAAAAAATACAAAGCTTTGGCGAAAGGGTTTATTATCAGGTTCCAGCTGCAGATGTTTCAGACTCAAAACTTCACTTGTGCTGTTGCTAAGGAACTTCAGATTACATTCCTGCTGGCTTCTGCTGTTATGTTGGTAACTGTACATATTGTAGTTGTACTGTCAGATCTCATGACAGACTTTTTTTGTGTATTTTTTGTGGATACATCTCTAAAAAGGGCTTCAATTTACAAATATCACGATTATGAAATTGCATAACAAGCATAGTAATTCCATTTATGCAGCTTCAAGAGTTGTTCTCCACTTGTCTGTTAAGGAATCACTCCAAATATCATGTAGTGATATTTTTCATGTCAGAAATTGGAAACTAATTAAGAGTTTCTTTTACCAGTTTAAGCAACTTCTGTTTCTGTCTTTTCTTAATCCATGCAGCTCCATGGCAACCCAGAATGAGTTCATAACAAATGAAGCTTCATATTTTCCATAACTATTTTTAGATGAGAACACAATGATTTTAAAAACAATTGAAGTTTTCTTTCCTTCACCCAGATCAAGGCAAGGGAGGGGTGACAGGTCTATTTAAGCTTTTATAGTTGTAAAAATAATCACAATAAAAAAAACATATCTTTGAGTTTGACTCCAATTTGCACCTCTAAGGTTGTGTGTACATATACCACTTTACACAAGAGTCTGTAATACCATAAACTTATGTGAAAAAGAGAACATACTGTCTTTCATTTTATATATCAATGAAAATGATCTGATCCATATCAGTTAGTAGAATTAAGTAAAAACAGCCTCAGATGAGAAACAACACAACATAATGCAAGGAAGGGGTCAAACTCATCGATTTTTGGGGAATTTCACTGATGATTTCATGCTCTGACCTTACTGTGAACTCACTGGGACATCCACTTCTGGGAAGATTGGCAGCCCTCTTGAATTTTCCACTTGTTTTCCACTTGCGAATTATCTTACTCACTGTCGAATGATGGACTCCAAACTGTTTGGAAATGGCTTTGTAATCATTCCCAGATTGATGCTTCCCTACGATCATTACTGATATTTTTCCTCCTTGGCATCACATTAACACGAGTGACCCTCCAAACCAACAAACTCTCACAAAGTAGATTTGATTAACAGCACCTGGCTGCTGATCTCTTAAAGCACATAAAAGCACTTAGCATGTGCTTGAGTTTTCACACTCCTCTCCTGATTTTTGAATTACTTTTTTAAATTAAAACATAATTAATAACAGTAATAATAAATGACAGTGTGCTACATGTCAGGTGCCGTTGTTCAAGTCAGGGTAGTAATTATATTTATTTATGCCACTTCAAGACCCGATATTCTGATAAACAGAATCTTAACCACTTAAAAGATGTGCTTTATTTACATGATTGCAAACTTCAGGAAATTAAAAATAAGAATAACATTACAATAAATATACTGTCATATTATGCACCAAAGAAACTCCCTCACACCACTAATACATAATTACATGCATACAGTAAACACATTTAAAACAATGTTAAGTAGGCTACATAAAGTCTGTGTAAGACCTCCCATCCAGTATCTCATCCCTCATTGAACAGGAGAACATATATATTTACCTTTTTTATGAAATCATGCATGTTTTTCTTTCTCTTCCTCAAGCTACCTTTGTCAATTTTAAATCTACTGCACCTTAAGTCCAAATATAAGGAGTGAGCTCTTATTAAAACTATCTGGCTAAAAATTTAGTCAAACAGTCTTTTGTTCAGAAAATCAAAACAGTGGAACGCACTAATCAACTGGAGTTTCAGTCATAATATTCATTTACATACTTTAATTATGATAAATGGCTTAGTTTTAGTTATCCAAGTCAGCAAGCTTGCTTGCCAGTTTAATAATTAGTTTATAATGCTTAAAGAGTTTTATCTGTGCAGTACCAAACTATGTATGTTTGTACATGTAAATTCTTATCTTTCAAACACCTAAATTTAAGTGTTCTGTCAGTTAAAGTTGGGATTTTTAAAGTTTAAAGTAATTCGAATGTACTTGCTTTGCATCTGGGGCAACTCATTAACTAAAGCAACACAGAGCTATTCATCTTAAAATATCAGTTTCAATTTCATCTGAAATGGTATTTGATAACTTTTTTGAAGTATTGTCCAATTTTCACAGTGATAACCTGGAGGTTTGAAGCAAGAACAAATTTGTGCCCCGAATAAGGATTAGCACTTAGTAAAACACCTGTAAGCAGCGTCAACTGACATGTCTTTGGGGTCTTCAGGTAAGAAACCTTTTTCACCAGTGTTGCATTCAGTTGGTTCCTCCTGACACCTCCAGAAGGCTAAACAGTGATCTCTGACATCCCTGAGTCACTCTCCCAATGCCATTTATGTCTATTTAGCTACTTTACTATCTCAGTGGATCCTACCTGGTCCGTTACTGTAATTACAAGCTCATATACCAGTGTTGTGTTAACCCTTGGTGAGTGGTGATTCTGACGTGTCACACCAAAAACAACCAATCAAATTTCTTCATGCCCACTACAGGTACACATTACAACATAGATCAATAATGATAAAACTCGCTCTCAGAGTTGCAGTGGACTTCATAGCAGAGGAAACTCAACAGGTCAGTTATGGAAGTAAAACTAGAAAATGATCAAGCAAGACTGCAAACAAAAGTAACAATGTGGTTTTTCATGAATAAACTGAACAAATAAGCAGAGAATAAAGTAAAAACATTTAACATCATATGCAGCACATCAAAACTATGTAGGACCTCCCTTACAGACTAAAGCAATCAGGTATAATTTGTTTGAAAATAAAGTTTTCCATCAGGAATTTTTACCAGAAAGGCTTCATGGTGAAATACGCCCAACGCAAACATTTGTGGCTTTCTGTGTTCCCTAAATTCACCATTAAAGAGTTTTGTTCCTCCCGTCTTTGAGGAGCATTTTTCTGGACCCAAATTCAACCGCCAACTACTTTTAAGCCATGTAAATCAATTATGCCAACCTCCACCTGCAAAGATGCCTTATTTCTAACTTCTGTACCACCTTCTTTTTCTACAATTTTGAACCTGCAGCTTAAAAGGAAAGAAAAACCTATATTTTCTCCAAAACAGCATGTGTTTAGAAAAGGCATTGCAATTATTTTTCTCTTTAATTTTCTATATCTGTAACTTTATATGTGCAAAAACTTACAAACATCAAATCAGAAAATGCAGATGGGCAGAAAACAGTGTCAAAGCATGATCTATAAATCCTCTTTCGTCTTCGTAAGAATGAAGACTTGATATCTCTCCAGACGACCCGAGTCATCCAAAAAAAATTCTGTGTCCATGAGTTACAATCAGTTTGGAGGAATTAGTTTGTCTCGGAGATAGCTGCTATGACTGTACTAGAAGTATGTTCACTGTAAGACACGCACCGCCGTCAAGGAATGATTCATCAGGAAGAGTTGTATGCATGTAGCAAACCTCCCACTGGGATCTGCCTTGTGGTGGGTGTGCTGATGTGGGTTATAACAACATGACTGTGTGATCATGGTCGTGATTAGCGGACACATCTATCTTTTAATGTTTAGACAGAAGTATCAGCTCTGATGATGTACATGAGGTCACTCCCTTGTGCAGGTGCCGAAGGGCTAGGAACATATAGATCACATACTCACATTACTATTTCAGCACATTAGCACAGCATAAATCTTCTTAGACAAAGTTGTAATCAGAGAGATTCAGATTCAAAAACTCATTTCACTACTCATTTCAGCCTAATTCAACGTTTTGTTTCTCAAAATCTATGCTGATGACGTTTGAGTTTCTGTGGGTCTTGTCTCATCAGTCAGAGTGTGTGTTTTTCGGGGCTCTTTAGAAAAGGTAGTTTTTTAGTAGAATTACCTTGTGTGATGTGAAGGGGCACAAATGGATTAATACTTTCAATGCATTTGTGTTTGTAAGTATCTTTGTTTTTAGTGGGCACAATGTTATCACTTTCAAATGTTCAGATGTGAGGTTTGGAGTACTTCAATTTTGATTTTTAAGCCTAAGGTA
The DNA here is from genome assembly GCA_028564865.1 of Zenarchopterus dispar. Taxonomy (NCBI): domain Eukaryota; kingdom Metazoa; phylum Chordata; class Actinopteri; order Beloniformes; family Zenarchopteridae; genus Zenarchopterus; species Zenarchopterus dispar. Next base: position 6,180 of record JAOWBL010004759.1, on the reverse strand, counting down.
GTCTTATTTTGCTTATAAACCTTGTGTGGTCTTATAAACCGCTATGTTGTAAATAGCAGAAGAAGCACCTTGGTTCAGTTATCTCTAGTTCATTAATTTAGCTTGGCTTATCCCATACTAACCTATGATGCTAACCTTTTCTAAAGCGCCAAAAAAAAAAAAAAAAACCCCAAAACACTCTGACAAGACCCACAGAAACTCAGACGTCATCAACATAGATTTTGAGAACAACACATTCATTCTGATCAAATCTGTCAATCCATCCTCATTTCTAATTCTGTCACTAACAAAACATTGAAAACAAGTAATGTCAGAGTTAAAATGAGGATTGCAAACTTGAAGCAGGACCCACTGGGAGTCAATGCTAAATGACAGCAGCTTTTCAGTCCTCTAGGGCTCCATCACAGCTGGTTTCTGGTTCCTTCCAGCTGAGCTGGGGAGCTCACGGTGGAGGTCCGCAGCAGGGCCTCCCATTTCAAACATTGCTTCAGTAGCGATATTAGAAGTGATGCAGCCCTGTAGTCCCTGCGGCTTCGTCACAGCTGGGTCTTGGTGGACTGGAGAAAGTTATTCGATTTGAAAGGATAGCTTAGCTGGGTGGGTTGGCTGAAGGAACCAGGACCCAGCTGTGATAAAGCCCCTGGGGAATGTAATGATGTAATTGTTACCTCAGGCCTTAGCTAAGCTTTGTCTTTGTTTTGGGATGCTTCCAGGCTAACCCACAACATATCACAGCAGTGTGTTGGTACAATTCACAGCACAACAAAACATAATCTCTAAAATAAGAATGACTATGCACCATTAGATCTTCTGTACTGATGTCAAAGCTGGACTAAGTAGCTACATTTGCTAGCTGTCTGGTAGCCACTGGTTATGCCAGCTGTTAGTCAAAAGACTCAGCTCTTAGTTATGCATATCCAGCTATAGAGATCAAAAACAATACTTTGAACCAGTCTGTTATCATATTTATTTCCGTTACACAGTTGGGCATTTTAACACATTTTAACATGGCGCTCAGTGGAGATTGACTTCCTATTGGAGCCAGCCAGTTTTGGTTGCTTGAGGAGCTGCAACTAGGTTCGCTTCCTGGTTTGGAGAAGACAGATGTAGCCCCTTAACCTAAACAAAAGTCTCACTGAAACAGAGATCAGGAATCAAGTGATTCACAAATGAGAGGGGTGTCTCTCTGCAAGACTTTTTTTCCACAATATTAACCCTAAAAATGTACCAATGAAACCGTTGTTGAAATGGTTGCTGCACAGGGAAAAAACATGCCACCTCAACCCTTGTTCTCGTCAGTGGCATGTTGCATGTGAATTATTAAACTAGCATGTCATAGCTGCCTGTGTGTTTTCACATGCAGTATTTTTACAATATTTATAATTTTATTTTCATCAGACAATCAAGGTTTTAGTAGAGTCGTTTCATATCTGTGACAATTTCAGTTGTAAACTCAAAACATCATCCGACGTTCTGCTGAAGTGTCATTTATCAGCTGGTCTGTCTGGGACCGCTGTCAAATTTCCAATCCCAGACAGACCAGCTGATAAACGACATCAGCAGCATGTCGAATGATGCTTTGAAGTAGACTAGAGTTCACAACTGGCATGAAATATCCTTTCTGAAGCCTGGATTGTCTTACGAAAAGAGAACTATAAAAATGGTATCATAGAAGACAAAATTAACCTGATCAACAGTTAAGTTCTTCGTTCCAACATACAAACACATGAAAGGAATTGATCTGCTGTCCAAAGTATGCCATGCTCTGCCACAGTAGATGACAATAGTGCTCACTTTTATCTTGCTAACGTTCGGCTTTTCCAGTTGATCTATCACACCATGCACCAAAATAACAAATAAATATTTTATCTGTAGAGAGGGAAGTGGCAGCAAATTCATTTTTTCTGTGCATTTTAGTTTTTATTTCTATTCCGTGTTGATTTGTTCAAGTATTTCCTGGTTTGAAGCTCAGAGCAATGAGAACCGTAAGTCAGTTCCAGTCCTGTTGGAGCGTTTACTTACTCAGATTAGCTCAGCATCAACCATATTATCTGGGTCTGTTACCATGACTACAAGAAGCATGGCTTAGTTTGATTTCAGTAAGTGGCTTAGATGTATTTTAAACTATGATTTCAGCCAAAATAATGCAGTTCTTTTTAAAGTAATGTAAACACATTGATTATTGATCTTTCTGTTGTGGTTCTACTGCTACACAGCTACTGCCTGTACAACCTTTTTCTTGAATGAAGTCTATTGTTTGCAGGTATAAGTTATGAGTTTTTTTCATGATTGATATGATTCAACAAATGCAGACAATAAAGTTAATCAGTGCTAACTTGACAACAGTCATGTGCTAATGCCAAACTAAAAAAAGGATAATCAAAACAGGTAAGCTGTATCTTTCATTGCTGTAACATAATACCTAAACATCGTGATGAAACGTATCATTGCTGATATCAAGTCAATATGATGACCATTAAATGTTTTAGCTGAATATTTTCTGCTAAGAATAACTTCTCTGAAGCTTAATTTTCCTGTAAAACACAGACACCAGACCCAAACTGCAGAGAGCATGCTGTTGCTGCACATCTGCTTTACCAGAGACACAGGTGTCATGCAGCTGGCCCTCATGCTTTGTGCTTCATGCTTCACACTTTGTTTTATTAACTTGTTTGCGGTGATGAATATTGTAACATTCTGCATATATAACACAAATGCCTCAGAGCTTGTGTGATGTGAGCTGTCAAAAAGACTTTTTTAACCTAAACCATGCATAGAAAAAAAAAATCAAGAGCAACAAAAACAATTACAGACATTTCAGCTCCAGTCACAGCACTCAAATACAGAACTCCATATCTGGGGTTTGTTTGACCATCATTAAAAGTCGACGCGTGGCAAGATGAATTTTTTTTATGTGGTCGTTTATTCTGCACATTACATCTAAAGGGGGATACTGCTTTTTTAAAAAATATGATTTTAATGACTCCTGACAAATCATCAGTATGTGATGAGTTGGGAGTGAGAATAAATTTTCAGTCTGCAATGATTAATTATGTTTCCATAAGTATAAATAACATAGCTTTGAGTGTACAAAATGATATGCCACCGCACATTACTCAAGTGGCAAAGATGTATTAAGGCAAAGATCTCATTTTACCAGTAAGTCAATGTCCCCACTTTTATTATCATCATTCATTTTTTTGCAAAAACTAAAAAGAAGTGGATCAAGTAGACGGGGAGCTGAATGGCTGGTCTTTCTCTAGAAGATCAAGTTTAGAAATCTGACAGAAGCTTTGCTCTCCCACATTACGAGTAGCCAGCTGAGGTGGTTCGGGTGGGTGCCTCCCTTTGGGGATTTATCGGGCATGGCCAGCTGGGTGGTGGCTTTGAGGCTGACTTGCTTCATTTACAGTATCTCCCAGGTTTCCTTGGACTCAGAGATGGAGGTCTGGCCGTCTGCTTCTCTTGTTGTTAACCACGAACCTGAAACGGACTGGGCGGAGCCTTTTCCACTTGCTCTGCGTCTGGTGCTCTTTGCTTATCTCACTAATCACTGAGAACTGAGCAGCAGCAGGTGGAGATCAGCACGTCTGCAGCCTTTTAGAGCTGATGAGTCATCAGAGCTTCATCCTGATGGCTGCGCTTACTCCCCCTGTTCTGGGAATAATCATTTCCTGTGATCTGGGATTGTTGTGTCATAAACATTACTCTCTGTCTTTATTAATTAATCATGGACTGTGTGTGTGTGTGTTTTTTTTTCCTTTTTTTTTTCTTGGTGTGTGCATGAACATGTGTTTTTACTGTTGAGCCCAAGAGACAGGGAAGTCTCTCATATGCTCAAGCTGTAATTGCATTCTGTATAATTTGCAAGTAAAGTTTGGTTTTATCTCTCATCTCCTCTCTCATTCTTTCCTTTCTACATTTCAGTCTCTCTCTGTTTCTTTCTCTTAGTTGCTTCCAGAATGTTTGTTTGGAAATTTGTTCAGTTCTCCATCACACGCAACCAGGATCGCAGCCAAGGCATCTCCCTTTGTGCACTCACACACTTACACGCAGAAAATATCACATTAAATCCTTCAATTCCCTCTTTCTGATGTCTTTGCCATGCCACTTTATAGTATGTGTACAAAGTGTGTGTGAGCTGTGTGGATGTCTGTTGCATGTACCAGCCCGTTCAGTGAATATTAACCATCCCTATTCATAATTTTTATACCTATAGAGAAGATTTTTTTTCCTTTTTGTATATGTTTCCACTGCTTCAAAGCACAACATGGTGATTCCCCTTAAGAACATGAAAGGAAATCCAAAATCCTACCGTAATCACTCATATCCACACCTCAGCTTGAACTTAACCACAATCTTCCATACTATACCTTAACTACTGGTATTTACAGTTGGTGACTGTGCTGTTTGGGGACTTTTGTGAATGAAGGTTTGCCCCCACAAGTTGAGTAACATGTTGTCACGCACTAAACACCCTTATGTGTATGTTTGTGTTGCCATGGTGATTTCACATGCTCTTTGTGTTTCAGAAGCAGCTTTGAGAAAGGTGAGAGCGGCACTTTTCCGTTGTCTCTTCTTCCCAACTTATCTTTGAGTATACGGTTGCAACATTACGCTTACATACGGTTTAAACGAAGATTTAACTGTTTTCTTTTTAATGTCTGACTGTAAATTTGAGAAAACAGTTTCTGTTATGTGCTCCTGAGCTTTCTTGTTTTCAGAGGTCTTCTTGAAGATTTCTTTTTTATTACGTTCTCTTTATAAACACTAAATTGAGTGCTTGGAGAGTCCCTCATGATGATGTTTTGGCTTTAAGAGCTTCTAATAATCCAGCTGGCATAAACCAAAGCAATTGGAGGCTCACCTGTGGATATAATTCAAGGCTCTTCAAACGCAGAGATCTTATTTGGGAAGATCAAAACAAAATCACTCAAGAATCAGGAAAGGAATCATGAACTTTCACAAGTCTGCTTCAATGTTAGGAAGCTCCAAAATTCATTAATTCAAACAATGATGCGTAAGTATGAAAAGCATGGGAGTTTAGGACGGAGCTGGTTCCTGTGTCCCAAAGATGAACAAGCTTTGGTGGGAAGCGTGCACATGGACACCACAACTATGAAAGACCTCTTAAAGATGCTAGTTAAAAAACCAACATGAGCTGAAAGGGTACACAGTGGGAGAAAGCCACCACTCCAAAACTACCATAAAACAAAGCCAGATTAAAGAATACTGCAAAACTTCTGGCCATATCCTTTGAAGTGAACCATTTGGTCATAAAAATCATTGTTATATTTGAAGGGGGGGGAGGGGGAATGGATGCTTGCAGGCCTCAGAACAACATCCCAACTTGTAAATATAGGCAGGGGTTGGGGTAGGGGTGTGTTATGCCGTTGGCTGCTTTTCAAAAAGAGGGATCAATGAGGAAAGAAGATTATAATGAAGTTGAAGACATACACATGACAAAATCTGATGGAAAATTCCATTTAAAAAAAAAAGGAAACCACAATGGTCCTTAAAATAACTCGAAACTGACTAATGTAGCAAAAAATAATAATCAATCAAAAACTGACAAATGAATATCAGAAAATACTTGTGGCTTGATAGAATAGTGAAAAACACAAAAAAGGAAAAAAAATGTAAAACTGACCTGGATAAATGAATTGGTCCCTTTAGAAAAGGCTAAAAGTAATTTGACCACAATGACATGTTAGTGTCTTTTCATTAGCATCGCAAGTTTGTTCAGTCTTCAGTCAGTCTGACTGACTTTTCAAAGGGTGAAAAGTTGGCACTCTGCTGTTTGGCGGCATGATGTTCACCACACTGAACATCATGGGACCAGGGGAAGCAATGTTTGAGGTAAACGCTGTAAAATAATTTCCAAGCATCTTGATGTTCCATCGCTCTTTGAGCCAAAGTGGATGGATGATGAGGACTCCACTGTTGAAAGGAAATCATAAAAAAAGCCAGATTGTAATTTGTCATAATGCATATTGAGAAGCCACAAAACTTCTGGGAGAATGTCCTTTAAACAGATGAGACAAGACTGAAGCTTTTTGGCAAGTCATATCAGCTCTGTGTTCACAGATGTACAAATGAAGCTTTATATATATATATATATATATATATATATATATATATATATATATATATATATATATATATATATTTTTTTTTTTT
>JAOWBL010004758.1:0-10827 GCA_028564865.1 Zenarchopterus dispar | reverse complement strand
CACACACACACACACCAAAAGCTTTGAGATAACTAGCACTACTCCCAATGTTTTTATTTCTCATAAATTAAGATATATAATCTAATGACCCCATGACGACCGATAATGTCAAAATTGCATCTTATTTCCAAACTGGCTCTGAATCTCTCCCAAACACAAAAACACTTGAAACTAAAAAGAAAACAAGGACAGGTTGAACATTTGACCGAGAACCTAAATTTAAACACAATTTTACAAAAAACAATTAAAGTGGGAACTGTGCTTCTGAACTGTCAGTTCACCTGCCTTCATTTGACTCAGATTTCATCATACAGTACAGACACACACACATTAACAGGTTAAAGTCCTCCACACTAGCACACAACAGACACAGCAGCATTTCTGCTTCAATGTAACAATGTTTACATCTTCAAGATGAAACCTTCCTCTTGCGGGGTGCCAGGGACAGTGCAGTTTTAATCACAATTTAATTCCTGATGCTGAAGGTTTTGGTCTTCCTGATGCTGAGGAGTGGGGGTTTAATCTTTGGCTTGTCAGTTTTGTTCTCCCTGTCTGAGGAGGGGAACCGCTGCTTGTAGATCTCTGGGTACTGCTTCTGAAACTAAAGCAAAGCCAAAATGTAACACATAACTATTCACTGAAGCCGTAGATCCATGTAGATCCAACAGAGATCAGGGGGTAATCTAGAAAGTAGGCTTAATAAACCCTGAACTAGTCCCCCACCCCTCCAGGTTTGTAGGTTTCACAACACCAGTTATGATTTTGCATCTGTCAAGAAGATTATGTGGTGCAGCTCTTTTAACTGGAGTGAAAATGAATGTCAACAAATGTCACAAACTTTACATGCTGACCTTTGAGCAGTTACCTCACGAACAGGTTATCTGTCCCTGATGCTGTAAGAATAACTGCTGGTAAATGTAAAAAAAACAAACAAAAAAACAACAACAAAAAACAAAAACAACAAAACAAACAAAAAAACCAAAACGATTTGAGGAAATGACCCTATTAAAATTCTGACTGGATTTTCATCAGTTTCTTCCCATAAAGAGGCAGTTCCACTTAAGTACACCCAGACTACCACAAATGTTTCTGAATGAGCATCTGATGAAATTTCATTACCTGCTTCAGTTTCTTTCTTCTGTCTTTCTCATTTATGTTTTGATCTGTCAGCAGGATCTCCAGCAGCTCTTCCATGGCTTTCTGGGAAGACACCTGCTTTTGCTGTTCAAACTCTGCACCGCTTATTTGTCGGCAAAACGAGTAGATCGGCAATGGGGCAAAAACTGGATCATCAGGGTCAGGGTTGGGAACAGAGTCAACAGGGACCTGGGATCAGGACAGTACAAGTCAGTGTCTCATACACTCTCCAAATCCATCATCTAGATGAACCGATAAAAAGTGAAAACATAATTATTTTAAAACAAGCTTTCTCTCAGATCCACTGCCTTGAAATGCTCAAGAGAGCTCTTTGGCTCGTCCCTGAATGATATTCAACCACAAGATTATTTGTACCTGTACCGCGCGGAGGTACTGTATGTGGTCACTGATGGCACTGAGCAGGTATTCTGGGACTGAGAGGATGCTTTGTTGATGGTCCATCAGAAATGACACGAGCCTGGTGGCCAACAACTCATCCAAGTCGCACTCCTCAGCACTGCTCAGGATACAGCCTGAAAATGTGTGAACCATCTGCAAAAAAACCAAAACAAAAACAAAACAGAATAAGATGCCAAAGCTCCCCCATTGTTAGGGTAGTACTCTGAGATTTACACTGAACTGAATTTCACCTTGGATTTGCTTTTACTGAGTTCAACCAACTTAGTTCAACAAAACCTAAATAGACAAGCTACCTCTTCAGAGAAACCCTCAATTTGGAGGAAAGCACCAAAATGAAATCTACAATAAAAACAGGGAAGCATAAAGAGCGGTCCACATCAAAAACAAGAAATTAATGGGTATAAATAAGAAATGGACCAATCAGTCTATTATGTGAGCAACCACACTGAGTGTGATTGGTCACGTGTCCTAGTTCCCTAAATCAATGTTTCAAAAATAATGTGCCTATATTGTTACATTTTTATTGTTTTATGTGTTAGTCTTATTTGCTTTTAATGCTGTGAAGCATTTTAGTCAACTGAGGTTGTTGAAATGTGTTCTATAAATAAATTTAATTCAAGAAATCATCCTTAAGTGAAGCAGGTTAGAAGAAAATGTCCTTCAGTTTTAAAAAATGAATTTCATGCTCTGGATGTCATGGACCCTCACCAGCGTTCGAGTACCAATTGCAGGGTGGAGCTGAGGCATGTCCACATTCTGGCTGATGCGAGACATCATCCTCATGAGGAGCTGCAACTTCCTGCGTGAGGTGGGGGGCAGCAGGAGGGTGCAAAGCTGCAGGGCTTCAATGGCTACTCGCTCACACTGAGGCCGGAGAACACCTACGTGCACAACCATGACCACATCCATTCATCACTATAGCACAATAAGTTACACAAATGACTGGATGAATGACAAGATCAACTACAGCTAAAGAGAGAGGGGGTGGGTAGGATTTAACAACATAAGATTGTGTAGATCGGTTAGGTGGCTGGGATGATTTTCTAGCCCACGAAGCGTATTTTTCATTAATAGAACTGAAATGTTTAGGTTCTAGCAGAGGCATGCAGGTCTATGGATTTGGCTTGGATTTACAACTGTCATCTCATTTATCTGCTTGTTAAAACTGTCTCAATGCAGCTGAATGCAGAGGCAACTGCCTTTTTGGTAAGTTCTTTCAGAGTCAAGAAAAATAAACACATTTTGGCAAAGTGCAAAGATGAATCTAAAGCAGCATAAAAAAGCAGACCACAAAATACAATCATCACTGAAGCACATACCTACATCAACCTTTGAGTGGAACAAGGTTGTATTTCTAATGTGGGCCAAGAAGAAAACTTCCACATTAGTAAGATGTTAGATGAGGTTAATTTGGTTAGACATCAACATAGCAGACAGACAAACAGTGGAGAAGGTCTTACTGTGCTCAGGTTTGGGCTGGGGAAGCTGGAAGTTTCTGGTGGGCACAAAGACACACGGTTTGAGCAGTGAAATGGGTCGAGACGGCTTGGACACATCCATAGAGCTGAGGCAGCGTCGGACAACAGCGGGTGCAGGAAGCGTCCAAAGGTTAGAGGTGCTGGAGGCGGGTCTGGGGCCAGTGGGTCCTGCAGCAGCGCCAGACCCTTGAACTTTGGTTGCAGAAGGTGAAACAGAGCAGGAGAAAAGATGATCGGAAGAAGAGGGATGACAGGATGAGGGAGGATGTGAAGCTAAAGAAGAGTGATGTTGGTTTGCTGGAATGTTCACATTGAAACAGCTGGCTGCTCGACCCTGCCGCTTGATCTCTTTGACATCCTCCTCAGTTGTCTCTATGACAATGTCCAGACAACTGCCCACACTGCGGGGCCGCAAACAGTGTGCCTTGTCTTTAGCCGACAGTCCACTTATGGAAACCGGAGTCAGTCCATTTCTAGCTGTAGCTCCTGGAGTGTTTTCACAAGTATCAGGATTTGTTTTGAATACAGATCTAAAGCCTGAGAGACTTTCCTGTGCTGTAATGGCAGGCATTTCATCCTGGCCCTTGTTGCTATGGGAGCACGATGCCAGACTGTCACTGGACAGATTCAGTTGATGCCGGGTGAGAGGGGCAGACTCATCGAGAATTGTTTCCAGTGAGTAACTCCTGGTTTGAGGTCTGTTGTAAAGGACCATGTTGAGGCTTGTGCAGCTACCTCCTAACCGACCGTCATCTGCAGCAGCCCCATCTCCAGTTGCTGTTGTCGACTGCGAGTGAAATTTTCCACTGAGCACATCTCTCATAGGGGATTCTCCCTCATCACATGACCCTTGTCTGAGCAGTGACAAGAGGAGACACTCCGTCGAACGAAATGACGACTTAGCTGGAGGGGCAACTGATGGAAGATCTGAATTCTTGCGTTTCCCACGTTGGAGCTTAGTGGGTGCTGCGACGTACCCACAGAACACTGAAAGCAGATGCAGACCAGAAGAAAGGCAGAGTGCCAAGCAGTGCAGGCAGAGTGTCAGTGCAAACAAGCAGTAAAGAGGAGGGAGAGGGTGTAGTTAGTTCAGATCTGTACTGCACATTCAGAAACATCAGCTCGTCAGACAAAAACAAAACACCAGTACAAACAAAATCCAGAGCTGCTCATACTTCTGTTAGGACTCCACAAACAACCAAAACTTCTGTTAGGAGTCAATGACACTGTTAGACATCAAGCACTGCGCTCACTAGACACAGCACATCAACGTGAATGAACAACAAAGTCCCGTAGAAGTTCCTGACAGTTATTTTTTACTACAAGAGATCCAACAGCTGGCCTCTCCAAGCCAAAAGTGAAACGGGAAACTTACCCAGGACATTGATAAACAGTTCATACAGTTCGAATGTGAGCAATGGACGTGGGAGGCTGTAGAAGTAATCGGACACGGTTTTGAAGACATCTCTTTCAAATCCAGGATAGGAAGGCTGGTCACTGTCATACTTCGGCCCTAAAAATAGACGTCAAATTACTGCAACTATCACAAAAGTGAAGACAAAACTGAAAGAAAAGAACCTACCCATCGAAGCTAGTTGTACTCTGACTTTATAAATATATACACAATATCTCAACTAAATAACCCTTTCCTGTTTTTGAAGGAAATGTTTCTACAGATTAAAGTTGTAGATAGTTGGTGATACTCACAGTTGGCCAGGCTCTTCATGGCAGATAAAACCCAGTGTGGAAGGTCATCTAGAAGTGGTTGACAAGTCAGAATGGTTGTCAGTCACAACAGAGCAGTGGAGCATTCTCCCCCTTGTGGTTTGTAATCCTACAAACCACTAAGTCTTACTGGTTTTAGCACTGTGGTCATTGCTTTTTTTTGTGAGAACTCATAATGTTGTAAAATGATATATGATACTTATGTTATTATTCAGTGGTGACACATAAACATACTTGTCTTGTCATCCAGTGTGACTACTCCATGTTTGTTGACTTTGGTCATGTTATGGATGATGTTCTGTGGGTTCACATGCTGCTGGTTTAAAACCTCACTGAGAGATGCAGCACCCAGAATTCTCTGCAGGCTGAAACACAAAAAGACGCGATTAAACTGGTCAAGAGAATTCTCCTTGATAAAAGTCCAACTGTAGGACTTTAATTTTCATCTTATCCATCTGCTTGTGCTTTGGAGTAACTGTGTAAGTGGGAATAATCAGCATATATGTTAATGAAACAGCTTAAAAGTAGGTTTTAAGTTCAATTTGAGCATTTATACTGGGTCAGGGTGATGTCCCTCCAGATGTCCTGTTCATCCTCCACCGTCAGTTCTCGTCTCTGCTGCTCTTCCACTGGCTGGTTCATTTCCTTCTTCTGTGCTTGGAGAGCAGGGTCTGCATTTTCCTGGAAACGACAAAAAGAGCAAAATTAAACACTATAACACAGAATAATGAACTTCACTGAAATGTTATATTCAAAACAAATATAATACTTGATCCATTACAAGTGTTTCTTAATGACATTCTTACAATTGGGAGACCTAAAATAAGATATTGAGTTTGACTCACCAGGGTCTCCTCATGTTTCTTGACACTTCTAAACTTAAAGAAACCTTCTCTGTCCCTGAATGAAGGTCTTTTCTTTATGGAGTTGGAACTCAAGGCTGGTGCTGGACAGGGAATGGGCTTCAGAGGAGATGTGGAAGGAAATCTATGGGGGGACAAAAAAAAAAAAAAATTATGTGGCCTGCTTCAATTTATGTGACGCACTTGAATGACATTTTTATATAACAGAACTTTGTTAACTTACCTGTACAGAATATTGTTGTCCTCCAGATCCTCAGTTCCCCAACGACCCTTTACATCTTCGATCACATGGTTCTTCAGAAACTTCTTCAGAAGTTGAAGGGTTTGTTGCCTGGTAACATCAGGACCAAAGTTGCTGTTGCTCTGGAGCAGCTGGTGCAGCCAGTCCACTGCAGCAGATGCAGTAAAGCAGGAAGCGTAATGCCTGAAGTTCTGGCGGTGCTTCCGAAGAGGCATACCAGCCCGAAACAAACGTGTCACCTCATTCCACTGAAAGAGGACAAAGAGGCAGTCTCACGTTTTGCCCACAGACATGGACACATGATCCTAATGTCTATTTATGATGTATATAACCATAATACAATAAAACAATTGTGTTGCAAAAAAGTGCACAACAATTAATAAAAAGACAGAGAGAAAATTGAACATTACTGCACTAGTTAGTGCTATCTCTACCAACATACCATCAAACTTAAAAACATGAACCACAAGCTGGTTCCCTGCTCTTTTCTTCGCTTAGATTGGCAAATTCAGTCACATTCAATCGGAGGTTTCAGAGATTATTTCTGACACAGCACATTGGACTGCAGTTCCAAATGTTCACACAAGCAAAAAAATTCAACATTTTCAACAACCAACAGCGGCCAGCTACTCAGGACAATAGCTTTTACTGTATTTTTCATTTTAGCTGTGGTTTTCTTTGAGGACCTTGTTTCATCCTTAAAAACTAAATTCCAGTTTGCTGCCGTGGTTCATCTTTCTTCAGCTTTAACTTGATAAACTACGGTACTCATGTTGATGATCCCACCTAAAAGCTTTTATGTAGCATCTGGCAAGCAGCATCATCAACTTGTTCACATAGTATTTCAGCAATATTGTGACTCCTCTGGAAACTGCAGTCTTGCTAGTGGGATTTTTCTAGAGTAAAACAGCTGTATTGCTAACTTAATAATAATCTGTCCAACCTCTCATGTGCCACCATTTCTCTAACTCAAACGAAAATGGTGCAAGCCAGTATGAAGTAACTTCCTATGCTGACTTACTGGGATTCATAAATATCATGAATACCTAATAATCCAGAGATGTCAGTGCTCCAAGATCCCAATAGCGTTATTTTAAATCAGCAAATATTTTCAATACTTGTATTGGAATTAGAAAACCTCTAATACTAGTCAGAACCTATCGTAGTTCTCATAGTCTGATATTGATCACCAACTGACACATTGTGGTATCCCAGGCTATGAGAAAACAAAGTGTTCGCTCATAATACAGCAAAATATGAGGTTCACAAAAATACATGACAAAATAGTTGCTCACAAGATAAAACTTGATAATCATGGAATATATTTTTTAATTTTACCTACAGACCTGTAATTAAGGAATGTGACTATATCTGATCTGCTAAATATATATTTCCTATGGACTTTATCTTAGATTACCACACAGTGACTAAAGATCACTGACAGGAACAGGATTTAACTTTGCTTATTTCATTCATAAAAGAATCAGATGAAAGATAAATAGCATTCATCTTTTGCTTTAACAAATATATTTGGATCTTGGACAGTTTACTGGGAAAAAAAAGATAGTCTAAATAGATGTAGTCTAAATGTAAATGTAAAGATGCCACACTACAGGCAACGGTATTTGACCATGGATGTTTCTGGTAGTGTTTTTTTTTTTTTCCTGGCATTTCACAAACTGACGGATCACTATTTTTTCCCCTCGGTATCACAACCAATCATATTTGTTATTAGTTACCAGTCAGATTCAGCGAAAAATGACAAAACTATGACCCAATACTACCACACTAAGAGAGTACCATACTAAGAGATTTAAGACCAGAAGACCACGGATTTTCAAATATTGTGAAATTTAAGGAAACGCTATTTGAAGTTACTGATAAGTAAACAGCAGCTTTGTTAAGTTAACGTTTGACTGGGGGAAATATACTTGATGTAACACTAAATAACGGATGTACGAACAACAACAGGGTTATAAAGTTATGCAGTTTATTTACAGTTGCTCTAAGACATTCCCGTAGGCTTACGTTTTATTAAAAGCTGAGCTTAAATGTTTTCGTAAACTTTGACAAAATAGCTAGCTAGGAGTTAGCCAGTTAGTGAACGTTGGCTCACCAGTTTTGTGGCTCGGTAAGGTCCAGGAGTGATAATATGAGAGCTCATGTTCGTCAAAGTCAGCTCTGAGGTAATTCTTGAAGTTTACTGGATGTGGCGAGAATCAAAAATATCCATTACTTGGAAAAATACGAAACGCCGCTCAGTTACAGACATCTAACAAGCAGCGTTCGTGGCTGCAGGTCGATTTCTGTTCAAAATTACGAGCCGTCGTCTTCTGACAGCTGATTGGACGGAGCACGTGTCACGTGATCAGCCCTCAACTGAAAAGGGGTAGGCGAGCGTCCATCTCAAAACATGGTTTAGAAGCAAAACTAAGAACATTGAAGACAAAAAAAGACCAAAACCCTGAAGTTGTAATAAGGTTTTGTAGTTTTACTGTCATATCTCATTCATTTTTTCTGCAACTTAATTTTATTTTGATCATTATGGAAGGGTATGGTCATGCATTGTTGTAAAACTGTAAGAATAACCCAGTTTACCCTAATTAACTGTAAAATTAAGTTAATTTTTTTATTCATATAATCCATTTTGAAATATCAATCAAAACTTTTTTGCTTGTTACTTATCTTAATTCTATTTCATTAAAAAATAAAACTAAAAAAGCTCTCACATGCCCTGACCTTTGTGGTATTTTTAAGCCCACTCTTGATAGTTTCATATAATTTACTGTAATTTGTGTGGCTGTTCTTATTGAAACACTTTGTGTTTGCAGGATATCATTATGACTAAATCAAAAGAAAATACATTTTGAACTGACTTTTTTTCCAACATGAAATGAGTGGATTAAACTGTGGTGTCATAAAAAACCTACAGGTGTGAGTAAGCTCAGAGATACATAATAATGAAACTACATTTGAACATATTAATTTGCAGTCTACTGGGAAAACCAACTAAACAGCGAAAGGAGCGATCGGAGTCACACAGGTCAAAAAGCACGAAAGGTCAACTGGTTACAAACTCAGGACTGCAAACAGTACAGGAACAACTTGAAATGTAACTTTTGTTCTTTGAGTTGGAGATGCCTACATGGTTTAAGACCAGTTCTTGAATGTGAAAAACAATTTTTATGGCAGAAAAACTGTGAAGGAATCATGGCTTACTTTAGCATTTGCACTTTGTTTAAACTTTTGGTTCAGAGTTGACACATAAAATAACAAGTCACAACCTTATAATAGAAGGTAATAGATAACAGTTTTGTTAAAGGACTTTGAAACCTATCTGGGTTGTGAAAAACTGTCTTGCCCTGATTAAATTTATGTGCTTTTGTTATTTTCCCCTTTTTGCCAAGTGTGTTATTTGTTCACATACGACATGTGTAAATGGACTAAACTTCATATTTGAATCAGAGAAGTAACTTCTTTGGGATCATTATCGTCACTCCTGTTCACATCTGTCTCAGGTTTGCTAGATCAAACTTTTAAGTGGGCTGGTGAAGAACACATTCACTTTCTGCTGCAACATCAAAATGTATGTAAAAAAAAAAGGTGAGGGGGGGTTCTTTTTTTCTAATCTTCACACTAACCAACTATATATATGGAGACAGTTGTAAGAGAAAATGAAAGAAAAAGGCTATAGTGACGCACTGTATCTATTTTTTTGCCCATATCATAATAATCTTTTAGTTCACCATTTATGTAGAATAGAATAGAATAGCTGTTATTGGGATTGTACTGTGGAACACAATGAAAAAAAAAAAAACATTCAAAATTCAGTTTTTGTTTGAGAAACATGTTTTAGTTTTGCAATACATTTTTTTAGATTCTAAAATGTTGGGTAGAAAAGTTTCATTGTGACACCTTTTACACCCAAGCCCCAACTGAAATGAACAAAAACCTAAAAAAAATCTGTTCTGTTTTCTCCACTTTGATTAGTATATTGTCAGCCACTGTAACTGAATTTAATGTCATGTTCCCCTCCTTAGTAGGACTTAAACTCCAGAGTTCTTGGAGTTGTATGAAATATTCCAACAATTCAAAATTTATTTTGAAGGTAATCTAGGAAAATATTGCAGCCTATCAGCTAAATATGTACCTTTGGGGTCATGAAATATATTGTTTTTAAAGGATAACTATAAAAATAATTCATTCATATTTTTTTATTTAGACTTCTGATAAAACTTGTTTTCCTGCAAGAAATAAAACATAAGTTTCTTATATTTGATATTATGACCATATTCAGGTTGTTACCTGGTACTATGCTGTTTCTTAATTAGGCCATGAGGAGGCGCTGTCTCACTTCTCTTCCTGGTCTGCTTCCTGGATAAAGTCTACAAATCGCATTTGATTAAACATCTTTGTTTGATATATGGAAGTCTTTGCATCCCAATCATAATCTGAATTTGTGTTCATCTGCAAAAAATATAAAGAAGCGTTAAGTGTTTTTACACTTGCATTTATGATAGAGAAAATGTGCAGATCCACAAACTACCTTTTAGCAAGTTTCCTATTCCCTATAGTCTTCATGTTTCTTGAATCCAGTTTTTAAAGTGTTTTTATTTATGTATGTGCTCTCATCAGGTCTTTTTTCTGTTGTTTTCAGCTCTGCTATTCCCATGTTTCTCTAACAGAGCACCAAAGATCTGCTGCTGATCTTCTCTCTGAAACCTCCTGAGCAGGGTTCTCCCAAGACAGCTCATCTCATCTTCCTCAGGTCACTAGTCTCCCACATTCAGAAGCCCCACAACAACTTTCACTTTGCTGTGAAGAGTTTGGTGGTTGACTTGAAATGCAGCATCTGTCTAGCCTGAGTCCTGAATTTGAATGTGATGCTCTAATCCAGGGGTCACCAATCCTGGTCCTCGAGGGCCAGAGTCCTGCAGGTTTTAGATGTTTCCCTGCTTCTTCA
>JAOWBL010004757.1:0-10827 GCA_028564865.1 Zenarchopterus dispar | reverse complement strand
GTGTTGGAGCAGGGAGACATCTAAAACCTGCAGGACACCGGCCCTCAAGGACCAGGATTGGTGACCCCTGCTTTAGAGGTTTACTATTTTGACCTTATGACATCTCATTATAGAGTAGCGTGTGGTACGATGAGGAGATTGTAATACGGTGGTGAGGAGCGGTCGTTTATATCCTCCCCCCGTTTCAGACCAGCTCACATTTTTCTAACAAAGTTCCAGTGGGAGGAAGACCTACTTCTTTGAGTTCTCTTCTATGTGATTCATGTGGCTGGAGGGCCTCCTCTCGGACCTCTGCAACAAAAACACAGTCATCGGAGGGCTGAAAGTACGTTTCCATCGTTTGACAAAGACCCGCAGGTATGCTTGACAAGGACACGCATAAAAAGACACACATTTTTCTTGTCCAATGCATTAAGAAGTGTTTCTAAATCAGAAATAATGATGCAGAGGGAATTTATGTTAATTGCTACATGCGAGGGACTTTTGCTCAGCCACACAAACGCACCAGTTTCTCCCAGTCGGCCTGGATGTGCGAGCTTCTGTATCTGGGGTTGGGGACAGTGTCCAGATATTTCGTCCTCTCTGTGTTCCACTGCAGCTCTGTCCAGAAACCCAGGAGACCCCTGGACTGCACAGCATAATACACATGAAAAAACAGAGACAACACTATGGGAATTTGCAGCCATACAGCACCCAAGCACGCATGGCATAAATAAAAGGCATAATAGTTTAAAACAATGGATAAAATTAAAGAAAAAAATAAGACCGAAGCAGAAAACTCAATAACATTTAAGGAAAAAGTACATTTTTGTGAACACAAGGGTGCAGAAATTGAATTTCACCAAACACATATTGAAATCTGAGGCGTACTGCAAAGAATAACAATTTCTTTAATACACACAACCTTTAAACTCAGTAACCAAACCCTATATAAATCTGGAAACAAAGCAGCAGAACATCTCTTTTGCATTATAATACTGATAAGTCATTCAGCAATCACAAACTGTGTAATAAAATCATGTTAAGATTTTGAAAAAGGTGTCCTTACTTTCCCTGTGAAGACAGGCTCAATATGTAGCTCAGGGATACAAAACACACCAGGGACCTCCAACAAGCACACTGGGACCTCCTAGAACACAAAAGACAGAAACATTTCCTTTTCTATGCTTTTTCTGTACACTTGTTCGCTCCTAAATCTCTGCACGTGTAAATGCATGCACAAGGGTATTTGTGTGGTACCTTCTTCTCAAATACAGAAGAGTAAGGCAGGACTTTATCCAAGCCGAGAGACTTCTCATATCCTATCCTGTACAAAGAGGCTACAAAGTGACAAACAGGAAGAGACAAGCAACGATAAGATAGAAGCTTTAAAATATATTTATGTACCGTTTTTACCAAATGACACACTTCAGCCGATGTCCCTGTGCTCTCACTCAGAGTAAACTTTCAGCATTCAAAGTTGTGACACTTTTAGGGAATACAACACTTTTAATCAAAGTACCTCAATTTCAACAAGATGAACAAACTAGCTTTTTTTTCTAGCTATATGCAATAATGGATACATACAATACCCATCAGGGTGTATGTAGAAGAGGAAAGATGGCACAAACATGAAGAAGAAATGTAATAACTGAGACCTTTATTGCGGTTATTCGCACGCAAAATTAAACAAGTCGATAGCTTTAGTTTATCTGGCGGTCCCTGAATCCGTCCCAGGACACTTATGTGTTCAGACTATAAACAAAATGTGATCAAAACTGTCCCAGACCACCTTCAAATGTGTCCTGAATGACTGGATCCTGTTCGGTCTTGGTATGTTTTCAGACTTTGCCTCAGTGCCGTCAACTTCTGACTCGATTTCTAGCAAAGTCACATAAACTCTCATTGTTCAGATAACCCCGGACCAGATTGTATTTCAATTAGCACAGTCTATTAATGAATCACTTATTAGGTCACTAATTTGTCCTCATATACAGCACAGCAACATCTGTGTTAATATGAGAAGTAATGAGAAGTCATTTTAATCACCAATAAAATGCTAATTTATGCAGCAAGGTCTTCCGTTATCTGCTGGAGTCATTTACTCTCTGGGTGATGTTTTCTTAATGTCAATTAATATCATGAGCTTGTTCTTTGAACATGCAAATGTTGCATAGATTTAACAACAAATATTCTGTTTTGTACAAGGGTACAAGTCTGCAAAACCACATGTTTTTTCTATCTCCATAGATCTGTGTGGGATACCTGTCTACTAAGAAAAAGAGCCAAACAGGGTTGGTGAAAGGCTTCAGCCTTGTGTAGACAAGATGTAAGCAGTCAAGTGACCACAGACTGAAAGAGACACAATAAGACAAGAGAGCGAAGAGACTCTCAAAGAAAAAACAAGTGATACTCGGGAGGCTGGTGTCCTCCTGCATTTGCAGTCACTGACCTAAAATGAACTCCTGGATCTGATCAAAGGATTCAGTGGCATTCACGTTGTCGCACAGCCATTCAATGACCTAGAAACAGAAACACAGTCAAGGCAGGTTTCACTGTGGAATAAGCACAGAATTTGTCTATAGATGTGTTTTTAATGTGGACAATATCACCTACAAAAAAACTCTAACTTCAGTACTTAATTCTGGATTTTTTTTTCTTGCTTGCTTTCTTTCTACTCTTGCAGAGTACTTTGGAAAAAAATGACAAGTGCCATGTCTGGAGGTAACAACACATTAGCTCATCTACTGTTAGCTCAGCTTAGCATAAACACAAGCGAGATCAATAATCTTTTCAATACTGCAGAGACTTAGCGGTCTGTTTTAAGTTAGTCCGCAACTCTGTGGATATTTTTTCAATAGAAAGACTTTTATATGACGTGTTGAAACATTATTTTCATTGGAGAATAATGTTTCTACTTCTGGGTGGTTAGCTTGGTGCGACCTAGAAAAAAAAAACTCATTACTAGAGAAACCCTGATTACAATTTCCAGTTTCCTTAAAGATTTGAACTATCTGAACTGTTGTTCAGATAGGGTCTAAATGTCATGAGCGGGGGGTAAAACTGAGTTATGACATGTGTAGTAGCTGGGTTAAATGTCAAAACACATTGTTTGACATGTGTTGCAGTAAGTGTTATTAGGGCCAGGTGTGACCCAAAGAAAATGAAGATTTGAGCTGCTATTGGTGGACACGAGGCTCAGTTTAAACAACAAACTTACTATGATTACTATGAGGAAAATGCAGATATGAGCCAAGTTTGGGTTGAACATTCTTTGCTATCTTTTCATGAACTAGTTTCAGCTTTAAGTCTTAGCATTTGTTTGTTAGCTTCATACAATGGAGCAAATTGAACAAGGCTTGTTTTAAATTTTGGATTAGGTTTGTTGTTTAAGCTTTAATAAAGTTGACTTTATTAAAGGTGGGATGTTTGGACTTCTCTTTTGTATCTTCATTTCCTGTTTAATCTTGAAAGTGCATTCCCCTTCCGTGTGGCTTCTTGTTTCACTTCCTCTGTTGGTCCTCGTTGTCCTGATTGTCAACACCTGTGTCTTGTTCTCCTCTCAGTGACTATCAGTGCATCCAGTTTTCATTTATTTTCCTTCTCGTCTTTGTGTCCACCCTTCTGCTTATCTCTCAGTCTCCTCTTAGCCCTGTGTTTCCTCAAGTCTTCCTCAAGGGTTTTTTCCTGCTTCTTCCTCCTTCTGTAGTCTCCACCCAAACCTGAGAGGCATAATAACCAACACACTTTCTCTTCTTTCTTGATAATAAATCAAAATGAATGTGTAGGGGGAAAAGTTTCAGTTTTCAGATGCTTATTATTTACTGGACAAAGTGCAGTAACTTCTAGAGTCAAGCTGTTGTTTTTCTAGTAGTTTTATGCTGACAACCAGATTATTTTTTTAAACATTTGGGTACCAAAACCCATAAAAACTAAACATTAACTATAGTTGCCAGTACTTAACTAAGTAGTTTAATCTTTGAAAACCTTTCTGTGGGGCCAGTCTAGCTTAAATCAATCTTTCCTGGGTGGGCCATAATTATCTTTATCTATCAACTTAGAAACAAGCACAGTGAATGGTCTTGGTCTTTATATAAAATTCCCAACAAGAAAGTTAAAAAAAAGCCTTATTTTTAAAAGGAGTGACAAATATTTATTACTTTTTCTGAACTAAAACACTTGCACAATTCTAGCTTCTTAAAATATTACATAAATGATCTTGCTGCAGAGTATATTGATTTTAAGGAAATATAAAAACACAACAACATGAACAATTAAAAATAATCTCTTCAAGAACAATCTTGTCCCTGCAAAGCTAATGCCTCTGTCCATCAAAAGTCTGTGATTTGAACAAATATCTCTGTGTCAAGTCAACTAGATTCCAGAAACATAAAGAACAACATTAACTATGAGCATGAGCTGGGAGGAAGTAGGACTGGGAGATTTGCATATAATTTTCTTGATGGTGAACAAAAGAAAACTGTTAAGAAGCAATCACCTTTATTAAAGCCATTACTGTACCCCCCCCCCTTTTCGGGACACTACAAAGACTACAAAAGCTCTGCACTGTGTCCTCTTTCTCACTGTTAGAAACACTAATGAAGCCATTGACTTATTCAGCCTTTAAAGAAGCAATTTATTACAATCTTTCAGAGCTGCTGGAACATTTTTATTTTTACTCGCTCCACAAATATATTTATCTCTCTTTATTTCTGTTTTTATCTCTGTCCTCTTGTTTTCTCTCCTCTCCTGCTTTACGATAGCGTCATGTCTCTTTTCTCTGGTTCTTCTAACCAGCTGCTTGCCTCCATCTCTGCATTTAAGTCCACTAAACCATAAGTTGCCTTAATTTTTTATTCAGGTCAGTGTAGGGTAACTAACTGAGTACAATGTATGCAGCTGCAGTCTGAGACCTATTTCCCTGTTTTTATTTATTTATTTAGTTTCTTTTTTGTTTTTTTTTTCTTCTTCATTTTACATCTTCCCTGCATTCCCTGTATTTGAAGGAGAGCATATTGATCTGTGAGACTGTGTAACCCAGACAATCAATGATTATGTTTCTCTTGATTTTATATTCTTTGAAGAAAAGCTGTTATGAATTTTTTAATAAAAAGCATTGCATGGATGCAAGAGTGTAGTTCTGTGCATATAGACTTAACGGCTAGTATTTGTCTGCACACTATTCTGTCTGCATTTGCACCTTCAGCTCCAGGTTTGGGTCATTTCCCATGTACACCAGGAGGCAGTGGAGGGCAGCCAGGCGCTGAAGGTCAGTCTTACTGCTGGGGCACCTTGAACGGAAAGTGAGAAGAAAATGATACATTTACCTAAAGAAAGCATAAGCACATACAAACCTGGACACACAGGCATGAAGCCAACAGGGAAGATAGTGTATTTTGATCTATGTACTTTTATAAAAAAATGGATTTAGGTTTTAAGATAAACGAGTAAACAGAAAAGAAAAATTGTCCAGGAGACCAATAAAGAGGGAGCCTCTGGTGTATCTTTATTGAGCTCGATGGCTCAGTCCAAGGTGTCTGCTGGCAGATGTTCAAGTTCAAACTGTATTTATTTCAGAAAGTCTCAGCAGGTATGTGGACAGAAAAATAACTTTTCAACCAGTTTATATATGTGAAGATAGATAGACTAAATCTGTTTATTGAATACTTCGTAACACAGCAGAGGGAGAAAGTGTCAACATTCAGATATTTAAATACCATTACGTGAACTCAAGCCAACATTTAGACTCATTTGTAAACCGGATATTACAGTAAGAATTCCATGTTCCTACTGTGCTTGCATGGTTCACCAGCTTCATCCCACAGTCCAAAAACATGCATGTTGGGCTAATTGGTGATTCTAAAATTGCCTGTACGAGTGCGCATGTGTGGTTGTTTTCCTACATTTGGCCCCGCAGTGGACTGCTCACCTGTCCAGGATGTACTTCTACCTCTCTCGCCCAAAGCAAGCTAGGAGAGGACCCAAAAGATTCTCATGACCCTGAATTGACATAAGTTGGTATAAATAAAGGATGGACGGGATCTCTAAGAACATCTTGACAGAGTAACCAGACTGAAGAAGTGGCTGATAATGAAAAGTTCCTCTAGTGGTAAGAACAGGCTGGTTTGAGCGGTAGCACCGCGGGACTAATCATATCAGCATAAGAACAGGCCTTGTGCAACACAGACCAGGGTCAATGACACTAGACCCAGGTATAAGTATGTTAAAGCTTCTTCAGAGACAATCCAGAACATGATGGTAAAATAAAGATAACTATGGCATAGATGGAAGGCCATGACCAAGGAACTTAAATGGTGTACATGAATATCTGTGCCAACTGTTGGTTAGGCAAGATGGAAGATACCTCCAAGAGTGGTGGAGAAAGAAAGACTTCCAAATCTAGACCGTTAACCTGATGATGGTTAACCAACCAGATGTTGGTGTGGTCTACGCTCTCTTGAAGAAAATATTGAAGATGGGTGTAGCAAGTGAAAGCAACACCAAAAAAAACTTAAGTTTGAAAAATACCATGTGCTGAAAGAGTATGTAGAAAAGATGTGGAGGCAAGTGAAGTCAACGGTGGTGCTGATGGTAGTTGAAGCTCTCAAGACTGTGAAACCCAAAGTGGGAGATTTGTTTTTTTTTTTTTTTTTTTTTTAAAACTTTTTTTTAAATTTAAAAAAAAAAAAAAAAAAAAAACAAAGTGGGAGATTTGGTTCCAGGAGATTCTGGGGAAGAGCATGGACCTATGAACAGCTAAGATGCTGTGTAGGACCTCAAACTCACCTAGAACGTGTATCTGATCGCAGGATCTGCAGCAGGTAGGCAGGGCTGAGTACAGCTGTGTAGGTCCTCCCACTAGTCAGGTCCAACAGAGATGCACTAGACTCTTCCCCCGTGTGCAGAACCGCAACATTAGCCCATTGACACTGCAGGTCCAAGCTCACATCACAACCTTGATGTTATTAGACCACACAGACAGAGAAAAGGGGACAAAAACAGACTCAAACTGGATTATTATGAAGAACACCGTCTCCTCTTGCACTTTTTATATCAAATGACATCAAAGGAGGCAAGCATGAACTCAGCTAAGAACTGTGTGTTACCAGACAGGAAGAGGGAGTGGCAGAGCATCTCCTCCTGTCTTGTGTTGATGCAGTGGAGGAAATAACCGTGCAGATACACCACAACGTAGTAACCTACACATAAAAGTAACACAGCATTACTGTCTGGGTACATGTTGGTAGGATCTATGTGCTTTAGACATTTATTAGTCTTATTATGGATTCACAAAATGTACTTGTGTTTTTATTTCTGTTATTGTTTTGAAGGCAAAAGTAGACAACACAGTTACTAAAGGTGGTGGTGTGCGCAATGACCTATGGGAATGAAGAGCGGATGGAGGTTTGAAGATGTCTGTGGCCGTTCGTTGCTGCCCAGAGATACTCTGAACTTCTTACTGCAGTCTGCAGGAAAACAGAGAGGAAGTAAATCTGTTTCCCTGTGCTAATGATAAAAACAGCAAAAGAACCTGCAATAAATACAGAGAGAAATAAGGAGATAACACACACATGCACACCTTTGTTAACTAAAACCAGGGTGTAGATCAGTTCCTGTTTATCTTCCAGAGGCTGGCTGTAGCACACACACATACTTCCTGAAAGTAAACCACAAGACAAAGCAATTAGGCATCGCAAAGTAGCTAATAAATCACGTTAATCAGCGTCAAATCGGTTGTGACATGCAATAATGGGTTGTTTATTATTAATTAACATTCAAAACATTTGTTTGAGGACATGCGGTCATTAAAGGCAGGGTAAGGGGTTTTTCTTTATCATGTCTGTTGATATTTGATACAAAACATCAATAAAATGTGTGGGGCAGACTCTTTTTTCTTTTTTCTTTCTTTCTTTTTTTTTGCAGTTTATGGGACTACAGCTGATTATGAAGACCAGGTTTTTTTTCTTTTTTCTTTTTTTTTTTTTTTTTAAGAGTGCATTCCCAAGATGGACGGCTAGCAAATAGTTTTAATAATTTCACTGAACATGATAAAATGTGTTCTGGGTTAGAAATCACATAAAGTCCCTTAACCTGCTTTTCAATAAAACTTCAATTAAGGGCTCAATCAACACTGAAATTGATTAAATTAATTAAAAATTTCCCAACTCCTTGGAATTTTTCTTGTTTTATTTTTGAACTGACATATTAGGTTTACATACAATCGGACGCAAAGAGTTCAATTACATAAGGAAAAAAAATTATATACTTCATGACTGAATAGATAAAATTATGTAACATTGTACATCCTTGTAAAGATAAAGTAGTTGAACTTATGAGTTCACTATAGTCTGGCTGTCACTACAACTCAACATCTCTAGCAACTATTGATCAGTCTGTCTGAGAACATTGAACTCAATCTTCTCGAAAGAACATTTACAACTTAAATCTTAAACTTTATCCTCTTGTAAACAACAATTGCGAGAAGGACTTGCAGGCTTGCAGGGTCACTATTTTGTCTAATTTTTTCTCCATATTCAGTACATATCTCCTGCCTGAGACTTTCTTTCTTTTTGTATTTCCCTTGTGTAATCCAGAATTCACTGATGTCCTGGACCAGATACAACAAGACAGGCATTATGTTCTTGAGATGAAATGCAGCTTTTTCCTTTCTCCAAACATGACATTTCTCATTTAAACCAAAATGTTCTGTTTTGTTCTCATCTGACCGCAAATCATTTCCCAGCAGTGTTACTTTGGAGTCCTGCCACGCATCGTTGTTGTTTCAGTGTCTCCTGATGAAGGACTCATGAAAATTAAACAACGTGAGACAGGACTTCCAGTCCTTTTAAGTTATGCTGGCCATCTTTGTAACCTTATAATAGATCATTCTCGTTGCATCCTGAGTGGTTTTTGTGAGGCGCCCACTACTGGGTATTAATGGCTTTGAATTTCCTGCAGGGTGGTAGAGTATAAACACTTAAGAAGTTTTTGGACAGTTCTGTAAATTTTTCCAGCCTCATGAGCATCACCAAGACTTTCTGGGTTCTTCAGAAAATTTTGTTTGGTAGCATATGGATAGTTTTTCATGTGCTGCAATTATCTGATTTTTAAAATCTCAACAACTCAATTTTGGGGTATCATTTACTATGCAAAACTTCTGACTCTAATTCCAACTTTAAAAAAAACGCTAATTCTAAAGGTTCAAAAACTTTTCCCTCTGTGGTATTCATTTCTTTTAATTCAATTCTTGTTAACTACTTTTTTTTTTTTTAAGAGCAAAACTCTCATGTCTAAGTACTTTTCAAATCAAACTCTTCCTTTAATCTTTGATCGCTCACTAAGAACTGAGATTTTAGATTGGACGGTGGTGATTTTGTCATCTTCAGTGGTCAATAAACCATTTGCACTTTTGGTTTGATTGTAAGTGTAATAAAATCACTTTTTCCATTATAACACATTTCAGATCATGACATAAACTGCGAAAGGGACTTACTTTCTTGTTTTCACACAGAAATGCCAAACACAGAAACACAAAGAATCAGTCATGTAATTCTGATGTCAGCTTATTTAAAAGTGTTAAACATGAGAAAATATGTTTAAACTGACTCGCCATGATGTGTGTGAGTGTGTTACCTATCTGGTTTGTGAACACGCGCATCCTCACAAGCTCCTGCTCCGGTTTTTTATGTTCATAATGGTCAAAACCCAGATGTACAAACCTGAGAGACACAAAAAAAACTTAGTTTGTTTTGTCTGTAAAATTTGAAGCTTTAGCATTTCAAATACAGAATCCAAATTAAAACCCCAAATGAGATGAAACTCAGACAAAAATGAAAAGACGAACAATTATTATTATCATTATTATAATCTAGCAAGCATCTTCAATTTCTAACTGCACTAAAAGTCTGCATTAAATATTGATTTTTTTTTTTTAATGTAATTTTTTACTATAGTGCCTTTACTTATGTGTTCTGTTTTTAACTACTATTTTTATGCTGCATTTGTGCTTTGTGAACTTGTCTAGCTGCTGCTATGGCAACCAAATTTCCCTTCAGAGATTAATAAATCATCCATCTATATATGTGTCTGACTGTCTTAAATTGACTTTGACTACAATTTCTTTGGAAACAGCAAACATTACAAATAATTCTTTTGCAACACCACAAAAAAAAGTACTGTACGATATAGGCACAAAGGCAAAAGGAAAGCTTTGTAAAGCACAAACTATATGAGCTACGTTAACAAATGCCATTTAAAATTTAACTGAGAGAAGAAGTCTTCTGTTAACATTTTGTCTGGATGTGGTGTTTATCTCTGGTCTCGGAGGCATCAAGGATGGACCATCACACAGCAGAAACATGTACTGTGGTTGTAACAGGTTTTTCAGCTCTTCTCTGAAAGAAATCGGTGCCCTGTGCACCGGGCGAAAGATGAAAGGGACTGTCCAGACTTTTAACAAGCCCAAAACAACAGGGTCTGGTTTGAACTTTTATCAGTGTGATTTACTCTCCTGTGTCGGCGGAATTAATGCACAAGAGTACACTGAGATTTCAGAACAACATGTGCTGGATTCAAGATTACATCTCTTCCAGGGTCATCCATGAATTTTTCAACAGAAGAACAAAAGAAAATGAAAAAAAAATCGTCTGCAAATCACAAAACTACAGTACAGACACAACGCTGGGCATTCAGTGATTCTGACTTGTCTCAGCTGACTTTTTAAACGAATAAATGTGACGTCAATCTGGCACTGTTGCACACTTTTTCTATATGTGTGTGTGTATATATATATATATCTATATATATATATATATATATATATATATATATATATATATATATATATAT
>JAOWBL010004756.1:0-10829 GCA_028564865.1 Zenarchopterus dispar | reverse complement strand
AGATAGATAGATAGATAGATAGATAGATAGATAGATAGATAGATAGATAGATAGATAGATAGATAGATAGATATTGACCGAGTTTGCGTTGCCCGGCAACGTTTAGTTTACTGTCGTAAACAAGGCCTGTGACGTAGCCAGAAATGTAAATGGAAGACGAAGCCCATTTGGCTCTTTTTTGAAACTAAGTTCTACTATTACTATATTATAACATGCAGCTTTTTCGCAAATATTTGACTTCAAACTAGCTCTGTGTGGTTTATGTAAGGATGTTGTACTCGAGAGACAGAAGAAGACCGATGGCGGCTCAAGAAGACCCAGAAAACATCGGCCGAGTGCTCGGTCTTCTTCGACAGTGGGACCGCGGAAACGCCACCATCCGGGGCCGCATGTTGAACACGTTCCTGACCCGGAGCGCTGGAAAAACCTTTCATGAGCTGGAACTGGATTTCGCGTTTGTTGCCAGTCTCTTCTTAGCCCGACTCACTACGTGGATGAAAGTATTGTATCCTATCTTGAGCTGTGATTTTTGACTTGGTGTTTTTCTTAGACTCGTTTTAATTCAACTGATTTTGATGCTGTATGATGAATGTTGAGGATCTTTGGCCCTCCACCATCTTCTGCTCCCACCTCACTGATAATATTATGCCTACTTTCACATTTTACTCTGGGATTGTCTAATTCATAGTAAGCCTGTACACAGTACTTTTTGATGAAGTGACTGTATTAGTTAAATTTAGTTTTATGTACTGTCACTTTGTCATAAATGTAATCTCAGAGCACCTGTAGAGAAAGCAAAAATAAATAAATAAATTCAAGCCCAAAAGAAATCAGGATCAGTATAATATGACTGATTTATTTTATGAAGGGAAAAGGGATGAAAGTGGATAGCTGCAACCTCTATTTCCTGATTGTTTATTGTTTACGTACAACTTAAGCAGGGGTGACCTTTTACTGTTAATAATGGTTGCCTTTAAGCGTACTCACTTGTTCCCTCTGAGGTGAAATTCAGTGTTTCTCAGTCCTTTACTTATGATGCAGATACATGCTTGGAAAATTCTCGGGACTTCTATTGAAAGCGATTGGGATTTTCCTCTCTGCGTCTAAGTGAGTGAATTAAATGCTTAATCGTAATCTGTTAACTAGTGTATCTGTGAGGAATGAAAACTGTTTTCTGACAGGGATCAGTACCTGCTGGAGTTCATTCAGGATGGGGGTGTCCTTACGCTCCTGGACATTATAGGCCACTCTCAGAGCAAAGAGGACCACAAAGCTGAGGCCCTTCATCTTCTGCTCACCATCTCAGATGCTGGGGTCAAGTACAAAGACTTAATCTGTGAAAACCATGGTAAATTTCACATGGTCAATGTGACATAAGTGGCTACAGTATTGCATATAATACCAGTTGCCATTCAAAACAGTTTCAGAACTGTAAAGTCTGTATTTTTTTTCCACTTTCCATTTGCATTGATTTTTTTTCCTGCTCCTACATTGTTACAGGTGTGAAGATCATAGGTGAGTGTCTGGCCATGTCAAATGCTGATGATACCCAACAGACAGCTGGTGCCCTCTTGGAGTCCCTCTCCCATAGAAACCCCAAATATCAAGACCAAATTTACCAGAGCTTGATCACCCTCATGACCCGTTTAACACCTAAATCCCAGCAGCTGGTCCTGAAGACCTTACACAATGTCCAGGTAAAGGATATTAACTCACAAACATAAAAAACACATGCAAATGGAAGCATGTGGTAAGAGCTAGACTCACACTGTAAAACCAGGGAGTTTTTTTTCTTTTTAAAAAAAATTTAAATCAAATTAATCTCCCACAGCTAAAACTGAAAACTGCACATCTCAGTATCATAGTGCCTCTCCTTAACATGCTCAGGTCCGAGCACCTCGGGGTCCAGGATGAGGGTAAGTACATATACCTCAACATGTTGATCATCAAGTATTTGAGTGATTTTGTTTTTTCATCCTCTCAAATGCTAAAATAGGCATTATGTTTTTTAAGGCATTTTGTGATTCTTCCTTTTTTTGTCTTTCTGACAGCTATTAGTTTGATTCTTCACCTAAAACATTATGCTGTGAAGGCAGCACTGCTCTCTGGGCTGGTGGCTCTGCTGAGGCCCATTAAAGAGGAAGTAGAGCAGCACCAGATTACAGAAGGTGACATTTTTCTCAAGGCACCTTTTTCTTTCTGTCATATGTCACCCATCCTTAACACGACCGATTAAACAGGAAAGGCTTTAACCATCTACCAGTGTTTTAAAAAAGATATGCCAGTTGTTTGTTGCCTAAGGGTTTTAAAGTTTATGAGAGAATGTTGTCATTTTGTGTGATACATCAGAAGCTGAGACGATCAAAAGGACCGGATCTCTTCCTGCATTTGTTCAACAAGCTGCTGCAGCAAAAATAATACGGTACATTTGTGAATACATATATTATGTCTTCATGCTTGGTACAGCACACGTTGTACTGAATTATGTGAGCAGTATAACTGAGGCATTACTATGCAGTGGGTGTATCTTAATTTGATCTATGATATGCTGAAGGCTGCTGGCTGAGGCAGATCAAGAACTTTCTCATGACCTTCTCTATCTTGGAGTTATCCAACATCTTCTGCATGCAATGGGAAACAGAGAACATGCTGATGCCCAAATACAAGCCAGCCTTGCCTTGAAGGTACATACTGTACAATCATTATGACTACATTATTCACATACACACACAAGCACATGTGCATATGTTCATTTCCAAAGACAATCTGCTGTGGTTTATAATGATTTCTAATAACTTGTCTGTTGATGATTTGGTACACAAAAAAGCCACAAAAGGGGCTTCTACTTGGAAATGTAGCAGTGATGTATAGTTTGAGTAAAACACCCAGATGGTACGAACAAAAGCCCTGTTTTATTTGCAGTAATTTGTGTTCCAGTAAAGCCCATTGTTTTTCTCTTATGTAAAATTAAAACCAGAAAGTAGAAACCACATAGTTGGGCATAGACACAAGCTGGAGCTCTTGAAGATGGTCTGACACATTTTAGGTTTGTCACAATTTTTAATGTTGTTCTTTTGTACTCAAATGCAAATCCCTCAACTCTTGAATAATGTGCCATAATACATCTGTATATACTGAATCCTAATGACTGCTTATACCTCTCTCTAGCACTTTATTCAATCATACCCAGCGATTGGGACACATGTGCAGAAAGTCATGGGCAGCATGCTGTTTGCAGCATTCACTGTAAGTCTGAAAACCTTACTAAATGCTCCAACTATGTTATTTAACGTGAAAGCTGCCAGAAGTCAGTACCAGCAAATGTATTTGCCATCTTTCAACAGAACAAAGCTGAAACTTTACATGTCAATATGAATGAAAGAGAAGCAAAAATCCTGCAGTCAAACAATGTCAACATATCTCAAGGTAGTGATTATATCTAATCTTGAGAACAGATAAAAGTTTTTCTTACTTTCTTCAAGTTCTTGTTCGATGTAAGAATAATTTTTTTTCTTTGTCAATATTTTGTTTCTAGCTCTGGATGATAACATGTCTGACTCTTGACCAGTGGAACAAATCATGTCACTAGCTGTATGTGTCTGTAATCCTGCATTTACATGATATTTAAAAAAAAAAGACTGATAACTTTCCCTTTTTTATTTGCAGAATTACAATTAAAGGTATGGCAAAAAAGCATCTGTCTGTATTTGTTGAACCAAACAGGTAATAGCCTCCAAATAAAAAAGGACTTCAGTAACCAACATGTTTTAATTCTTTAGACAGCCATATCAGAAGAAAGCTCCAATAGTTTGGCATAACTACCAAGAACTGTCCAGTGCATTTTTGAAACTCGAAGGTAGAAATGTGATCAGAAAGTAATGGCAGTCATGCCAATCGATTAAACATTTGATGAAGTCTGATCAAAGAACATCAACAGTTGAACTCATAGCAATGTTTAATAGTGAAACAATTCACCTCCTTTCAAATTCAAGGGATCATCAAGGTTGATTAAAGAAAAATAAATGAATAAATAAATAATAATAGCTCCCCTGAAACCAGAAGTTAGGAAAAGTGTCAAAGTGTTGGGCACA
Source organism: Zenarchopterus dispar (assembly GCA_028564865.1). Taxonomy (NCBI): domain Eukaryota; kingdom Metazoa; phylum Chordata; class Actinopteri; order Beloniformes; family Zenarchopteridae; genus Zenarchopterus; species Zenarchopterus dispar. The sequence goes on along the minus strand of JAOWBL010004756.1, from coordinate 6,738 downwards.
TCAGGGTAAGAAGACCAATGGATGAAGTCATGCCAACATTAAACCTAATCCATACATTGCAAGTATGTGGAGGAAGTGTTATAAGGTGAAATTGTACAATAGATAAGTGTGTGTGTGTGTGTTGTGAAAGAGTGGCGCAGGGATCACATGGATCAGCCATCAAAGCCCACACTTTTATTCCACTGAGACCTGGGAAAGACTTTACAAAGAACCAAATCTCATATTATCAATACAATATGTTGGAGAAAAAAATGCAATATTTTTGAATAAATTCATTTTATTAATTTGATCAATCATTACCTATGCTGTAATGAGTGAAATAAGGTTGGTTTAAAAACTAAGCCAAGTTTTTTCAAAGGTTTCTACTTCTTAATTTTTTTTCTTCACATTTAATTTTGAATAGAAATAAAAATCCAGGTTAAGGCTAATCAGGATTATATAGCATATTATTATACCGTAAGAATACACGATAACTTGTTATTGTTTGGACCGCCAACCGGAGATGACGTCACACGCACGTCTTTGTTTTCCGACAGCTGATTGGATAAAGCTGCTGTGCGTCTCGAACGTGGCGGGATGTAAAAACCCACGTGGTCTTGCAAAAGCGAAGTGGGAAAGTTCTTGTGTATGTTGTTTAATGATGAGCAAGTTAGGTACAACGATACTTAGAAACAAAAGAGCCCGTCTGGAGATGTTAGAAACAACATTGTCGACGCGGAAGAAACCAAAGACAGCTGTGAAAGAAGGTGCTGATTTTATATTGAATTAAAATATAAAAACGCTCGGGTTCATTAGTTTGTCTGCACAAGGATGAGCCAGTAAAGCGTTTGAGTAAACTGTGGTTCCCAAGGTATTTCAGTTTGAACTCTGTCAGTGTTATTATTATACAATCTATGGACATAAATGCAATCTCAAACAACAACAACAACACAATAATATACCTCCAGTGTCGGTGACACCTACATTTAAAATAACCGAGATCACAACAATGTAAAAATATTTTCTTGTGTCTCTCTCCTCCAGAGGACACTACAAGTGCATCCTCATTGTCTTCATACCACACTTTCTCTGACCTCGCTGATGTTGCGCAGCTGCGCTGTCAACTCCTGAGCTGGTATGACAAGGAGAAGAGAGAACTGCCATGGAGGACTCTGGTATGAACAAAAATATTAAGTTGTAAGAGTTAAAAAGCACAGAACAACAGTACATGTGATTCTATTTGATTTCAGGTATAGCTTTGGTTTAACAGTAAGGTAACTAATGTGTACAAGTAACTACCTATATATATATATATATATATATATATGTATGTATGTATGTATGTATGTATATATATATGTATGTATATAAAATACGTCTTGCTGGCAGGGTGATGATGCAGTGATGTTATAACACAGTAAGAAATGAGAAATTTATTGTCAGAGTGGAACCCAATAAGGCTGTGCAATTAATTCAGAACATTTGTCTGTTTATCAGTATATTATGATAGGAGTACTGAAGATTAAAATGTGTTTTTCAGAGTCTAAAATTTCTTAATGTCGTATTTTTAAGGTCCATCTTTGTCAAGCTATATTGCTCATCTTTTGATTTTGCACATGAAGCAGTTTAAAAGCAGTGCTGTGTGGTTTCCTGAATATCTTGTGCAGGCTTTGACAGAATCAGATCTCAACATCAGGACATACGCAGGTAACAAAATTCATTTAAAAAAAAAAAATCAACATACATCTTTAACTGCTACAGTCACTCTGTATGTGCCACTTCCACTACTGTTTAAACTGTAAGTGTCTGGTTTTCAGTGTGGGTTTCTGAAATCATGCTGCAGCAGACTCAAGTTGCCACAGTAAAGGACTACTACAACAGATGGATGAAGGTGAGAAGTTTCTCTGTTTTCAGTCCTCCAAAGTTCTTTTAATGTATCCAATCTAGTGTGTAAACATTACTGTCTGATGTTTCCATATTTATTCCCCAGAAGTGGCCCACGGTGAAGGATCTTGCAGCTGCTACACTCGAGGTAGTTATTTATAAATTAGTATGTATTGAGCTGGTGATTTTTAAAAATTGTGCTGCTCAAAATGAAATATCTTGATGTAACGGATGTATAGGAGGTGAACCAGATGTGGGCAGGCCTTGGCTACTACTCCCGTGGGAGAAGGCTGCATGAAGGTGCACAGAAGGTCGCTGACATGTTCTACAGACTTTTCTGGAGTTTATGGCTACATTTGTTGTCTTCTTCTTCATCTACTTGCTCTCTTAAAACCTCTGTGTTATTAACTTTTGCTACTTTGCAATGGTACTGCAAAATAATCCATAATTTAAAGTGATGTAGTTGTTGTGGATTGTTTTTTATTATACTCTTTGAGCATTTCTTTTTTTTCCAACTTTTTTTTCAGGTAGTGTCTGAGCTGAAGGGACGGATGCCTCAAACAGTTGAAGATCTCCTGAAAGAGTTGCCTGGTGTGGGGCGCTACACCGCTGCAGCTGTAGGCTCCATTGCACTGGGGGAGGTTGGTCAGAAATTAGTTCAAACTGGAACTCACTTTTTGGTTTTGAAATATTTGTAGACTTACTCATTCATTATTGTCGCCAAATTATATCAAAGTTACATGGAAGATGAACCCTAATAAATATGTGCCAAAAGTGCCTTTTCTAAAGTTCTGATTTGAACCTTTTTAAAGATTGCAGATCTTTAACTCAGAAGGACCCGAGAAAGCTTTTTAAAAGCAATCTGAAATATTAATATCAACATCTAATCCAGCTCAAAGCTTTTTATTTTTTTCCTTCCTTCTGCTCTTTACCACAAGGTGTAAAACATTACTAAGCCCCAAGGATGGCCAAAGTGAAAGATAAACCCTGAGAATGATGGGAAGAAAACAGTGTGGAGGGCAGTTCAGGATTTTAAGCATTCAACCAACATTTTATGAATGGCTTTGCCAATTTTACCAGTTGTACTTGATCTTTAATTTCCTAACCCTTCCATCTATATGGATTTAAAAGCGCTTGGATCACAGCTGAGAATCTGCACTTTTAAGTCCATATAAATTACATAACTGGTCTTTGAATATGTCTTGGAAAATGGTAAGAATATGCAAAAACTGCCACTGTCACAGTATTTTCAAAAGTAACCATACTTAATAGCCTTAGTTCCTCATTTATCGTGATAACTAATATGATCTCTGTTGCCTAGATTACCGGAGCAGTGGATGGAAACGTGATTCGGGTGCTGTGTAGGCTGAGAGCCATTGGAGCTGACAGCACAGGTCCTGCAGTGACAGAGGCTCTTTGGTGAGATAATCCATCAAAATAAAACATTATGTTAGTGTCACATCTTTACTCTGGAGCATTGACTCTGAATCATTGGTGCTTTGATCACAGCTTAGTCATGTTTCAGTTCTGTCTTGTGCTTTAGGAATCTTTCCAATATGCTGGTGGATCCAGAGAGACCTGGAGACTTCAACCAAGCCATGATGGAGCTGGGAGCACGAGTCTGCACCCCTAAAGGGCCATCATGCAGCCAGTGTCCTGTCCAATCACACTGCCGCTCATATCACAAGGTAGGCATGAAATCAAGCGCTGACTGTTGCTGTAATAAATGTTTACTGTGAATGTAGTGTAGAAAAGGCCAGCGGATTGGAACAGTTAGAATATATCAGTTTGAGTTTTATCATTGCGTATCTGCGCAGGTTCAAACCAAACAACAGCAAAACTCTAAGAAGCTTTTGGGGAAGTTGGAAAAGAAGATTTCAGACCTGCCTGATATAGAAGACTGCTGTAAGTGTCCTCCCTCTTCGTAGATATGAGTTTATTCCCAATATTGAAGTCTGTATGTGTTTCCATCCTCAGTGAACGGTGAAACATGTCCGTTGTGTCCTTCGGAGCCCTGGGACGATGAGCTGGGTGTTCACAACTTCCCCAGAAAACCAGCAAAGAAGGCTCCCCGAGTAGAGCGAACTCTGACCTGTGTGGTGACCAGGCCTGCAGAGGAGGGAGACCACGAATACCTGCTGAATCAGAGACCAAACAAGGGTAAGTGAACTCGGTGTTTACCAGCACAGTTTTATCTGTGTATGTGGATGAAGAGCTGACTGCAGTCTTCATTCATTCAAGTCTTTTAGAAGGGAAGAGTAATTATTAAATCTGAAGTCAGGCTTTAATCTCAATAAACGTGCACCTTTAATTTCCCATTAGTATTCATTTAGGCAGAGATTTTCTTAGAAGCTATTATTCTAAGTCCAAAACACTAAAAACTGGTGCTTGTATATGAGTGAACGCTCATCTCTGTGGGTGGGCTCCTTGATTGAATTCAGTATTCACCGTCAATGCATCAGGCTTGCTGGCGGGCCTGTGGGAGTTTCCTAGTCTTCTGCTGCAGGAAGAAAACTCTGAGTTGAAACAGAAGAGAGCGCTGTGCGATGAAATTAGCAGAACACTGGGAACCCCTTTAAACAACAGCCTCCTCCAGTACGTGGGAGAGGTAAGCTTGATATTTCTGCCGTCCACTTGTATATTCAAATAAGCAGTCACTGCAGCTGTGCTGTCCTGATTGTATGCTTGCAGGTGGTTCACATCTTCTCCCACATCCACCAGACCTACGTGGTTTATAGGGTGCACCTAAAGAGCAGTGACGCACAAGCACGGGCTGAGAACACACAGTGGCTCACCAGAGCCGCTCTGCAGGAGGCTGCTGTGTCCACAGGACTCAAAAAGGTGAGTTTTCTGTGATTGAGATTGTAGTTCCTGCAGGACCAAGAAGGAACTCACGAGAAACGTATGTGTTCAGTCATCTCCAAGTCTAGATAATCTGCATGCAGTGATCATAGGATGTAGTTGCTGTCACTAAAGGGATGCAGTTTGTGCTTTAAATGAAAATGTTTTTAAGATCAAAGTTCATATTTCTCATGCAAAAACAGTTGGATTGCACCTTGCTTGTCTTTATTGTACATCTTAAATCTTTAAGTAAATAAAAAAAAAGAAACATTAAAAGAAAAAAAATGAATCTTCCCAAACCACTAACAGCCTGATGAATCTGCACTTTCTTTAAAATTGAATATTGGCTATCAGTTACCAGAAAATGGAAGTACCAATGTGTTGTACTTCTAATTTATGCCGACAGCTGGTGAAAAATATAGATCAATGAATCTGAACTGGAAGTGAAATCCCAACGGCCTTTTTGCTTCTGCTTCTGCTTTTGTATTTAGAGTATTCAATGGTCAGACAGAACAGTTAAAAGAAACAAAAGAAAGGGATGTATTCTGGTAGTTGTGGTTTTGGTTTATAGTGCTGAGTTCATTTCAGAAAAAAACATGAAAGATGTGTCATTAATATGTTGTTTGTGCAATCTAAAGGTGGTAAAATGTTTACATTTTAATTCTCTTGCAGATTGTGAAGCTTTTAGATTCTGAGGATGGTCTGAAGCAAAAAACCTGTAAGGTAAGCTCGTCACTATTGTATTTCTATTTCTGTTGAAATAATAGGATTTCTACACACAAAGATATTTCCAGCATTGGATAGGAATAAAAGCAGGATTTTCTAAAGAACAGAGTCAGAATATTATTGTAAATTACAAAACTCATATTTTAAAATAATAAATGTGCAGCTTTTTGTACTCAGTGTCAAATAAGGCCTGAAAAATATACACAAGTGTCAAGCCTTTAGAAAAGTACAGCAGTTTAAAATGGTAAATGTTTAGGGACCTTAATATACCAAAAGAACACACACTAATACTAACATATTGTATATCACTTGTGTCAATAGTCTGTTCTTGTCTATCTTAGGATGGAAAAAGGCAAAAGGACACAGGCCTAAAGATGAACAAGGCCTCAAAAAAGGCCAGACAGGCTTCAGGGAGCAGTGGAGGAATACAGCTCTCCCTGAATTCCTTCTTCAAGGCTATGAAAGAGGAATGTAGCTAGCATCACAAAGGTCCTGCGTTGTGTCTTTCCATATTGGAGCACCTCAGCGTTGGAGCATTACTTCTGTGTCTCACATCATTATTAGTATAGATCACTATCATGAGCATGAACATAAACCGGTTCACCTTTAATGCAAAAGCTTTGTGATATACTGTATATTTTAAATCTAGAAGATGTTTTTAATCACTCTCATTATGGACTGCTATGAATGGTGCTATAAATACTGCCATGTGATATTTTTTTATATCGACTGCCTACACCAAATATGTATGAAAAAATCTTTTTTTTTTAAAATAAAATTTTAATAAAAATCAAACACCAGTCTTCCAGTAAATATGAAGTTTTATGACTTCTTTCTTTCTTTTGTATTATTATAGACCCATTTGTCATTAAAGAAACAAAACAGAAGTAACTTACGGTCAAATGAGGTGGAAACAGCACCCCCTGGTGCGCAAAAAATGCAATCTCAAAAGGCGGCGGGAAAAAAAAAAACAGGAAATGATCTCAATGTCACCGCTTCCTTCAGTTACTCCAGTCTCTGAAATCATCAGTAGACGGAAAACAGAAAAAAGCGGTATGTTAGTTGGTTCACTAAAGTCCGCCTGAGTCTTGCAGCTGCGCAGTTTCCAATCCACGTAGAGTGAACTTTGGCAGTGATCAACAGCTGCAGACGGCGTCCAAAGGTTTTCCAGGGCGAAAGCTCGTCATTGAAAGTTTGCAGGGTGAGCATGGACAACATCACAGAAAGGATTTATATATATATATATATATATATATATATATATATATATATATGTGTGTGTGTGTGTGTGTATGTATATATATGTGT
>JAOWBL010004755.1:0-10830 GCA_028564865.1 Zenarchopterus dispar | reverse complement strand
CAAGTGAGCAGATCTGATCTTTGTACATCAACTTATGTTCCCTAATCTACATTGTTGCTATGGTAACCCATACACCCAGAACAGATGTAAACAGACCACACTGGATGGTGGTGAGGTGGCTTTGTTTCACATATGTAATGTGAAACAGTCAGTCAGGAAGATCAGATTTGAATCCGCTAGACTTAAAATCAAGTGTTTAGCTGGCAGTGTGAACATAGCTCATGTTTACATGGCAGCAACTATACAGGTATCATTCCTCCAACTCTCACCCTCTGAACAAAGTGACATATTTCATCTTTTCGTGGTCTAATCTTCAGTTTTATCTCCTGCAGTGTTTTTTTCATGGTTTCACCCTTTAACTCCAGTTAAAACGGGGGCTTGATTTATTTTCTCTGTTTATGGGCTCATTGTCTCATCATCTATCAAAAAGTAGAAAAAAAATCAAATATTTATGTGCAGGATTACAACTAACTCCAATTATATAACTCTGAAGCAGAAACATGTCCAAAAATCTAAAAACAAATCCCAGAAAGAGGGCTGAGCAGCTGCTTTTCCAAAATCAAAATTCAAACAAATATTCAGTCACAATATAACTTTCAACAAGACAAACAAACCTCCTTAAATTATGCTTTAACCGGTTCTAAGTTTTGCTGAATTACCTCTGAAGTGTCTCTAACCATGCTGCTGTCTCTTGTTACAGCTGGCCTCACTGAGCATTATTTTATCTGGAAATGACTTATAACAGCTGTCGGATTAAAAATGATGGATGAATACGTGACATTTAAAACATTTGTGTGTTTGTTACGCCCCACATGGTTTGTGTCAAGCCGAGGCCTTCGTTCCTGAAACGTGTCTTACTTCCACATTGTGATTTCACGTGAAGAGGAAGTGTGGGTCGTTTCAGATCTGCTTTTGCTCTGACTCGGATTTAAACTAAAACTAAAACTTTAGAGGAAACTGCAGTCAGAGAAGTGGATTTATCATTTTTCACACATGTTGACCACATGCAACAATGCAGCAGTTTATAATATCATTTCAGGAAGCATAGATCCCTAAAAAAAATACTTATGAGGAAGTGATTATGGTTTCAATTAATTCATGAGCATCAAAAACCAGTTTCATAAGAACGTAGTAACAGTTTATAGTTTAACTCACTCTCTGGCACTGTATGAATTACTTATTTGTTTTCTGTGATGACATAATTATTTAATATTTTTTTTAAAGCTCATCAATATGACTTCTACACATTTCACATATTTAAACCTTGTAGGTCATTTTTATCTTTTCAGGTCATTTTTTTTCTTCTCATGTCACCTTTCTGAGCATGTTGTGATTTAATTTTTTATTTATTTTAGTTTTCATGAGAAAGTTTTGAAATTCAAACTTAAAATTTGCTTGTAAAAATACAATAGGAACAAATTTTACAACCGTTTCAGGTCATTAAAAAACAAGAAAATTCTTCTACAAAAAACTGATAAATAATATTTCCCACTTTTTTTCCCTCAGATCTTTCAGTCAACTTCAGTCCTAATCAAAACTGCCAAAATATCGAATCATTTTAACCCTTTCAGTTCCAGTTTGGTTTTATGGTGTCACACATAAAAGAAAATGTTTTCCTCATGATACATGTCAGAAGGCTCTGATTCTTTTTTTTTAAAAGACCAGTCTTAAACATATATATATATATATATATATGTATATATATAGATAGGTATATATATATATAAATTAGGAGCAAAACTAATTTGAATGCATTACTACAGTACTTTTTACAACTGTTTTACCGTTAAGGAATTACATTTTTTTTCAAACATCGGCCTCTGGAAAAATGGTGCGGTCTCATGGTGAACACTAAAAATAACACATTTCACTGTTTTTCTCCAGAATGCAGGATTATATTGTGTGATAGCTCTGATATAAAAAAAAAAAAGTTTAAAAAGAGACTCAGTGGGACTTTTTTAATCCTCTAATGACCTGAAGGGTGCAAACTTTCAAATTTCAATCTGGAAAAAAGTTAAGACAGCATTAAAATCAGTGGATCTTTGTTGTTTTTATGAATGATTTTTAAAAAACAAACAAAAAAACAAACAAAAAAACCCCCCAAAAAACCCTAAAATATTTTTAAATGCACAATGACTCATTTTATTTTTTTTTCTTTTACAAAAACAGTGACTTCATATAATCAAATTTGTCAAATGGTTAAAATAATTCAATATTTGAAGTTATTAAAAAATTGTGAGAAAAAAATGAACATGTAATGTTTTTATATCAGTTTGTTTACTATTGTTATTTTGGAGAAATGTTTTATTTTTGGTCCTCTAATGAACCAAAAAGGAAATTAAACTGAAGCGAACGAAAAGAGGAGAAAAAAAAGGGAAGATAATTAAAAAATAAAACTATTTGCACATTGCACAATACTGTACATTTTCCTCACCAGTTGCAACAAAAGTGAATTTTCTGGAGCTCTGCGTCATACTTGCAGACTACAGTCACGCTGATGAGTAATGAAATCCTTCAGTTATGATGTTATTTTGGCTGCTTCTGTTATTATCATAAACACGTATGAAGCAAGGGTGCGTCTTGATTACTTTGAGTGAAAGGAGAATAAATGAAAGGTTTCCAGCTTGTCAAGTCTAGGAGGTCTTTCCAGGAGCAGATTGATCTTGATTGATGAACTGATGCCCTGAAGAAGTTGGGCAGGAGTAAAACTTTGATTGTTGCGTCAGTCAAACCTCCCCTCTCTGCTCTTCTGTTGCTACGGCATCCACCTGAAGCGCCTGACAGACCAGGCGTCCATCACTGTGTGTCGAAGTGAAGATCTGACCGAAAACCTGAGTTGGAAAGAGAAACTTCACAACGTCCAAATGAAACTGATCAAACTTCCTTGTTTTCACAGCCGGTTTCTTCAGATGTTGCCAAAATGCTCTTTGTATTTGACAGCACAGACTGAGATGAGTGACTTTAGTCTGCGATGAAGAAGAATAAAATATCACATCGATTTAAAAAAAATAAAACAAAACTGTTGATAGAGAGGAAGACATTAAATAATAAAAGATGGTGACAGAATTCATTAAGAAAAACATGTCCTGGGAAAAGTTACTTCCTGTTTGTGTTAATAGTGTGACACAGCTCTTTAAAAAAACAAAACAAAACAAAAACAAAAAACAAAGTCAAGTTATACCTGTTTTTATTTACCTTCTTATCTAATATTGATTCAGTCTGGCCCCTGACTTGGACTGGGTTTATCATTTTGGCCCTCTTGTGTCATTAAGTGGGACAAACCTTTCTTATGAAATTGGTACTTAGTACTGCCCACGTGACTTTTCTTTCTTTTGACTTCATTTTTGTTTGATAAACAAAGACTCAGTAAAAAACTCATTTATTCTGTTCTTCTGAGGTTGTAGCTGCCAAAGTTATGAGTACCACAAGTTACTGGTACCACAAGTTACTAGTACCACAAGTTACTGGTACCACAAGTTACTGGTACCCAACATTACGAGTACCACATGTTACTGGTACCACAAGTTACTGGTACCACAAGTTACTGGTACCACAAGTTACTAGTACCACAAGTTACTGGTACCACAAGTCACAAGCGTGGCGTGTTGGGGGGCTGGAGTGGCATGGTGGGGTGGTGGTGGTGGTGGTGTTGTGGCGTGCTCTTGTTGGCGTGACACCCACCCAACTAAATAAACTTGCCTTCAGTGGTCAGAGCTGATATTGATATTATTATTATTAATAGTAGTATTATTACTGTTATTATATTTATTATTATGATGATGATAAATTTGGATTGTTGTTATTATTATTACTATTATTATTATTATTATTATTACTATCATTACTGCTGTGTTGGTATCCCCATATCTTAAATATTATCCATACCTAAATCATTTTAACAATCTATTTATTCCTATTCTAACTCTTTTCTCAATCATTTCCTTACCTCCTCCCCTTTCTGCTTAGTTTTGCTTCCCTTCTCTCTTTATATAATGTATCGTGTATATTAACCGTTTCTTTCTTGTTTTTGATAATAATAATAATAATAATAATAATAATAATAAAAGTACCACAAGTTGCTCATGTAGTTCATGTAACAGGCTCCTGTAGTCAGAAACATGAAACTAGCAGCCAAAATCAGACATAAACCGAGATTTATCTCTTGAAGGAGCTGAACAGTTTTAGGAGCAGAATACCTCCTCAGTTTACCTGCTGGAGGGGATGACGTCAGGAGTTTGGCGTGAAGAGAGTCCGTCTAAAGTAGCAGAAAAGGTGAAGTGATGAAGTGATGGCTCGCCTGACTGAGGAAGTGTTTAAAACAGCAGCGAGGTGAAAGGAAGTTAAAAAAAAAAATAATTTCCATCCAAAAACACTCAACATAAAAGTGTTTGGCTTTAATTTATGGTTTTAAATTCGCAAAGGAATAAAACACTGGACCCCCACCCCCACCCCCACCCGGACTGCTTTCACTTCCTCAGTGGGCTCAGAAAAAAACCCGACAGCGCAGGAAAAAAAGAGGACACAGCATTTCTGTAGGACTGTAAAAGAAACATCTCCTCCACAACGACATTTATGGACATTTGGTGAAGATCAGGTAAGTATCAAACCCGCTATTTTTAAATAAATGTTAATTGAAAAGAATCTTTATAGAAGAGGTTTTATTCCAACAATGATTTAAGATGTGGTGATGACTTTTGGTTTGTGTTTGGCTCGTTTTTTTTATTTTTATTTATTTATTTCTAGGATTACTGGCTGCAGTTGGACTCATCCAGAGGACAATGTGCTGAACATTTTTCAGTTCCTTGTTGACCGGGCTGCTTAAAAATTTCAAAATGATACTTAAAGAGGATCAAACAAAACCCAAACTGAGCCATCTCGCCTTCTTGGTCTTCACCATCATCTTCATCCATCCTGCCCGAGGCTTTTTACTGAAGGATTGCAGAATCAGCTACAACACCGCCATATGTGTGAAGAGCAAACTCAAAACCGTTCCTCAAGATGTTCCTCCAACGGTGACCGGCCTCGATCTGTCCCTGAACCGTCTCCCAAGGGTCCAGCCCTCGGATTTCCATCGTTTCCCACTTCTGGTTCAGTTGGACCTCGGTTACAACATCATCTCGCAGATAGACAGCGGGGCTTTCTCCAGTCTGACTTTCCTCCAGAAGCTGAACCTAAATCAAAACAAACTTGAAATGCTGGAGGAGGGTGCTTTTGATGGTCTGAGGAACCTCTCTGAGCTCAGAATCGCCCACAACCACATCAAGAAGGTGGCATCCACCTCGTTCAAGTCCTTGGAGAGCTTAACGTTTTTGGACCTGTCCTACAACAACTTCCAAAAAGTGTCAGATGTTCATCAGGTGTTGCAGCATCTCCCACGGCTGCAGGAGCTGGTCATGAAATTCAATAATTTCCACACTTTTAAATCGTGGGAGCTGACCAACTCTTCACTGGGACTTAAAGCTCTGGATTTGTTTAAGAACCCCTTGAGGGAGTTCAGCGTGAGCGCAGATGTTTTCCCGAACCTGACCCGCTTTAACATCGGCATCCCTTCCAGCAAAAAGCGAATGGTGTGGGGCGTGAGGAACGGGACGTTCCTGCGTGGAGTGACCCGACTCGACATCAGCGAGCTCTACATGTCTCTTCCGGACATGAGATCGTTGTTTGGGGCGGTGAACTCGTCGCTGACTGTCCTGAAGATGAACGCCATGAAACACAACCTCAGCGCCATCGTCAACATGTCCTGCACCGTCCCCACCATGTCCACGCTGCAGTTCCAGCGCAACAACCTCAGGTTCATCAGCCCGGTGTTCCTCAAGCTGTGCGTCAACCTGACGGAGCTGGATTTGGATGATAACGGGATTTACACCATCTCCGAGGACGCCTTCGCGTCCCTTGGCAGTTTGAGGGTTCTGAGTCTGAGTCGCAACAGACTTCCCTTTGTCCCGTCCGCCATCAAGAACCTGCGGTCCCTCTCCGAGTTGGACCTCAGCACCAACAACATCAGCAGGCTCGGGTGTCACGACTTTGCCAGTCTGACCAGGCTCATGGAGCTGAGCCTCTACCAGAACTCCATCTCGGCTCTGAACGAGTGCTTCTTCAAGGACCTGGTTCGGCTGCAAGTTCTGCGATTACAGAACAATAAAATAACCAATTTAAACAACGCGTTCAGAAACATTTTACCGAACCTCAAGCGGTTACATCTAAACGGGAATCAAATAAGTGCCTTGGGAAAGTTTGGATTTCGAGGCTTGGGGTCGCTTCTGAACTTGTCATTACATTATAACGAAATACAGTTTATCCACAACGAGAGTTTTATTGGACTGAACAATCTTACTGACATGCAGCTGCAGAAGAATAACATCAAGAAGGACGCCATAAACACGGGCGCTTTCAATGCCCTCACCAACCTCAGAAGACTGGATTTAAGGGACAACCACATCAGCTACGACAAAAGTGAAAGACTGGCCCATCCACCGTTTTCTGAACTGAAACATCTGGAGCAGCTGTCTATTCCTGGGCAGCACTACCGAGGGAGGTCTTACCTGCCTATAAACTTCCTGCAAGGCCTAAGAAACCTTTTGCTTTTCAACGCCAGGAGCGCCCTGCTCCTCCACCTGCACAAGGACACTTTCACGCCCACGCCCATGCTGGAGACGCTGGACATCAGTTCAAATGAGCTCGCGCTCCCCTCTCCAATGTTGTTTTCCCCAATCCCAAACCTGAAAAGCCTCTACATATCCAGGACGACTTTTCAGTCGCTGGATTTCTTCGTAGACGCCAACCTGACCAAGCTGGAGTTCCTGCAGGCCAGAAAGAACATGTACTCGGTCATCACCAAGGATGTGATGAAGGCCCTGCCGGCTCTGGTTTACCTGGACTTTCAGGGGAACAGCTTCACCTGTGACTGTGATAACGCCTGGTTCCTCGGCTGGATAAAAACCAGCAAACAAACGCAGGTCTTTGACGGCTACAACTTTCAATGCAACTATCCAGAGAAGTTTAAAGGGAAAAAGTTGGTGATGTTTGACCTACAGTCTTGCTTGGAGAACACCGGTTTCGTCTGCTTCGTCTCTACCACATGTTTGACTCTCTGTTTTATGCTGGCGTCCTTCACCTACCATTTCATGAGGTGGCAGCTGGTCTACGCCTATTACCTCTTTGTGGCTTGGCTGTTTGACACAAAGCATAAAAACAAGCAAGCTCCTAACCAATACGACGCATTTATCTCCTACAACAACCATGATGAACAATGGGTGATCGAGGAGCTTTTACCGAAACTGGAGGGAGAGCAGGGCTGGAAGTTGTGTCTGCACCATCGAGACTTCGAACCAGGTAACCAAAAAAAAAACAAAACCTTTAATTCTCTCCCTCAGTATATTTTCTTAAACATTGAGTATAATGATATACTATAGAGTAGTGATGGGATGATGATACCTCAAGGAGTGACACATCAACCAAACTGTGTTGGTACTATATTGACCCGGTGTTGCTCACTCAGTCGTGACCTCTGCAGTAGTTACAAAATCATTGCAGGTAAACAAAATGAAAATAAGATGGAAAAGTTTCCATGCTGCAAACCCAACATTAGCATGTCAAATAATATTTAATCTTTATTTAATTGCTCATCGTATACTTAAAATATGACCTCATCATTGTGTAATTTCATTTGCTCAATTTGTTTGCTGAGTTAAAGTTGTTTATGAGAAGAGTGTAAAATTTGTTTAAAACCTTGTTTGTGTAAATGCTAAAATGAGTTGGTATGTAAAATATAGCAAATGTAGCTATAATGAAATTAAGAGTTAAAATTTTTTAACTTAAGTGTTCAATCATACGAAATAATAGACTAAAAATGAATTCATGTCATTACAGTTTGTTTCCTTATAAACACAATTTGGCGCGGCGCAGCCAAACCACACACTTCCTGTATCGGTCACATGACTTTTTTCTTAAAGGGATACACGCACCAATACGGGGTTTCCCTCCAGTGTTGTTCGTCCCATCACTATTGGATATCGATAAAGCCGGGGATGCTGGGTAAACCTGACCTGGTCTGGTTCTTTCATGTCACAGTGACCTTGAGGTCCAAAAGGCTCTCGAGAAGTTTTCAAAACCAGTTCACTCTCAACAAAATGAAAGTGTTGCTTTTTGTCAAAGTTTTTAAATTAGCAATGACTGAAAACACTCAAATGAATGTTCTTAACCACAGAAATAACATTTCTTATACACTGACGAAACCTGCTCCTGCTGATCCGTCCATTCATCATCCATCATCTTCTGCTCATCTGCGTTTGGGTTTTGGGGAAGCAGCCTAAATAGAGAGGCCGAGGTTCTCCCTCCACCAGCCACCTCCGGCCAAATAGCCCACTTATCTTTATCCCAAATGAAACCCACATGGATGGTGGGGACAGATGTATAGATAAAAAGATGACGATGCAGTCAAGATCACTGCGGTAACAGTCAAATTATTGCTGCTGAACTCTCGTGAACTCCTGGTGGTTTCAGTTCATATCCCAGAACGGATCTTTTCTGAGTAGGTGTATTTATTTTTAAGATTAACTGAAAACTATTAATGATAATAATTTCATAAAATTGAATCAAAATGAGGAATGTTTACTGTAAAGAAGAAGTGAGAGTCCGAAAACAGCTTATTTTTAACAAAAAGAGGACATTCGTCAACAGTGTCCTCTGAAAACATTTTTTCTAAATGTAACACATAAAACCATGAAAGAAACCATCTAAAATTAAAAGGCAAATCTTACACAAATCACTGAATTGTAATGCGTTGAATATTTTAGTGTAATTTCAAAGACATGTTCCCGCCTTACAGCTACCTTATGTAGCAATACCACTTCTGGCCACATGAGGGCATCAGATCGACTGTGTTGTCAAAAAACCATCGACTTTAACAAGTAATGACAATCCAGCTCGTCTTGTAATTCTACTTTATCTCACTCGAAGGGTGTTTTGATGTTTTATTTATTTATTTACTGTGATATGCTGCCTCCATGTGGTCAGCAGTGGTATTGCTACAAAGTGTGACTTTAAACCTTGAAAATGAACAAAATGAATGTACGCTGCCTGACTTTAAAGATTAATATACTGAGAACTTTATTTTGAAATAATGACCTATATTGTTGCTTTTTTATCTCCTCTTCATTGAGTTACATTTTTAATTTGAATTAAATGTATATTTTAATGTTTATATGTATGTATTACATCTAAAAAAAAAACTTAAAGTTTCCCTGTTTAACATGTATAAATACAGTGTTTTCTGCATGGCTTGCTGTCAGCTTTGCTGTGGTCTACAGAGGTGCTTTAAAAAGAGTAAAGTGAGGGCCTTTATCTGCAAACATCTCCACACGCCTAATTCCAGAAGAGAGGAGGTACTCGTCCTTTCAGAAATGTGATTCAGGTGCACAGAGAGTGGGTTTTCTAGCTTTGTACTTTCATCTGCGCTCCAGAGGGTGTCACCGCAGCGTTTTACTCCGCTGCTTGGACGATGTCACGATCCGACTCTTAACCACTTTCCTCCTCCTCCTCGTCAGGGAGGTCAATCATAGACAACATCACGGATGCCATCTACGGGAGCAGGAAGACCATCTGCGTTATCAGCCACAGGTACCTGGAGAGCGAGTGGTGCTCCAGAGAGATCCAGGCGGCCAGGTGATGTAGTTCTGGGTTCTCTCGGTCCTTGATCTGACTCTCAACTGTCATTTAATGTCTCTGTGGATGCTCTGAAGCTCTTTATAGTTGTTTTGTGCATTTGTGTATTATTGCATTTCTTTGTGGACATTTTGGGTCTCTTTTGAAAGTAATTGTTGTCCTTCGATTATTAGCTCTCATTCATAAAATCGCACAAAGCCTTTATCTTTTAATGACCATACACAAGTTTATTCAGTTCAGAGGAAAAGAAGAGAAAATAAACAAACAAACAAAAAAAAGCCAAGCAGTGGCCTGAACCTGGACTAGGAACAGATTTGTTTTGCTTTATTCCCGAGAATATCAATTTAATCCTGAACTCTGGCACCTGAACAAGGTTTCCCTTGCGAAGCAGCAAACCAGCCTGACAGCATGACACTATTACATTCCCACTGTGGGAGCTTCTCTTTCTGTTTTACTAACAAATGCAGCATCTGTATGCTCAGTCAGCTCAAGTTTGTATTTTGTCTTTTTATACACCGCTGTCATAGCCAAATATGTGATCTAAAATGTTTAGATGAAACTCAGATTTCAATTCAATTCAATTCAATTTTATTTGTATAGCGCCAATTCCCAACAAAAGTCCCCTGGAGGCGCTTCACACTTCAGGGCAAAGATAAAACAGTGTTACAAGGAAAATCCCAACAATCCAATGATCCCCTATGAGCAAGCACTTGGCAAAGGTGGGAAGGAAAAACTCCCTTTTAACACGGTTGGGGGTGAGGGAACAGAGAAGACAGAAAGGAGAGCAGAGAGAGACACATGCTGTGGGAGAGAGAAGATAACATGGTTCAGGTCTGGTTCAGGTTTTCAGAGCTAAATGTGGACTTTTTTGTAGCATCTCTACATCATCCTACCTGTGTCTTTGTCACATTTTTCTAATTTGTCCGGAGTTATTTTGTGTTGCGTTCAGTTTTTTTCTTTCTTTCGTAATCTTGGCTCTGCTCGTGTTTGCTGATATAAACTAAAAGTTATTAACTGATGATGAAGTATTTTATCAAAACAGGCGAAGCTTACTTTAAAGGTTTATATCTATATCTATCTATCTATATATATATATATCTGTCTATATATATATAAATATATATATATATATATATATATATATATATATATATATGCACATACATA